>OZ022257.1:56589172-56770661 GCA_963978905.1 Trichostrongylus colubriformis | reverse complement strand
CTATCCATAAAAATTATCGCCAGTATCGCCAGTACTAAACGGAATATGTTCACGTCCACTACGTTTCGTAGGAGCTCTTCAATTTCTTCGACAGTACGAGTTGGACGAGAAGAAAATTCTGTTGACATAACATCAATTAAAACAAGACCAATAGTAGCATCGTGTGGTGGCCCGACTGAGAGAATCAGTTGGTTCCTCCAGCACATTCTCTGCCCACTGCTTTCATATGTTCCGTACCATCTGAAGAATGTGAACCAATTCCTGGAGCAACTGAGACAGTGCAATTTCAACGGTAAACCTCGTCTACAATATCAAAGCTTTGACGTTGTGGCAATGTATACGAATGTTGACACCCAAAGAGCTGTAGAGGCTTGTGTACACCTTCTACGTCTGCACTATCACCACCTCCAGCTATTTGGTCTATGTGTCGAAGAAATTGAAGAGCTCCTGCGAAACGTAGTGGACGTGAACATATTCCGTTTCGAAATCGGTACTACAAGCAGACCAGAGGATTGGCTATGGGGAGTAGATTGGCACCATTACTGGCGATAATTTTTATGGATAGCATTGAACGGGCAGCATTGTCGACGGGAGTGCTGTATTTTGGTCGATATATCGATGACATATTCATTGTCGGAAGATCACGAACAGCACTGCGGAATACATTTGGGAAACTCAATTCACGGTGCGAGTCCATAAAGTTGACGGCTGAGGAGCCATCAGAAGATGGCTATTTACCTTTCCTGAACAAGAAGATCAAGATTTCCGATGGTCACATCAACAGCATGTGGTACAGGAAGCCGGCATCTCACAACATAATTATTCACGCACGAAATTGCCATCCTCACTACATGAAGGCGAACGTCATTCGCCACATGATCACTGCATCAAGCGAGCTGACCACCGTGAACTCCGACGTAGTAGACACAGAAGGGAGCGAATATTGCGGCGGAATGGTTATAGGCGACAACAAGATCGTGGCTGGAGACCATGGCGATCACCTCATGGTTCTCCTCTGGTGTTGCCTCTCATCACTGACCGCTTTGCGTTTGATGTTAACCGCGTTGTGAAGCAGTCGGGACTTCCAATAAGTTGTTTCGGCCGCCTCCTACATTGCGACGCATTTTGACATCATCACGACCTTATGAGAATCAGTGTGGAAGATCGAACTGCACGATCTGTGCTGACCACAAGGTGTGTCAGCTGAAGTGTGTTGTATATAAAGTAGAATGTCTCTCTTGTCATGACATCTATATAGGAGAGACAGGAAGACCTCTTTATAAAAGAATGGAAGAACATATAAGAGCCCTGCGTAGCCTCAAAGCTATCCAGAGAATCCATGCTCAAAACACCGGACACTCAAGCACGCCCAAGAAGTACCGCCACAGCTACGAGTCTCCATTGTTCACAGAAACCTCACAGACCCAGTCAAAAGGAAGATAAGGGAAGCAATGGAAATCAAACAGTGCAAACCACCGATCAACGGTAAGGAGGAAATGAAGATGGCAATGAGGTTGATAGCAATGTAAACAATGTGATATGTGAGGAATGATGACTTACATGACAAAATGAAGATCTGTCACTATCCTTGCCTATATAAAGGATATGATTCCCTCTCCGTCATTTCTAGTGGACATCCCTAAGAGCTGTCCCCCGCCTCCCTTCCCGTCCTAACAGTAGCGGCATATTATCGCGCTATAGGACTTGGTTGGTAGTTTTGATTGTTTAGTATCATTGCACTCATGTTGTGATGTTGTTAGTAGTAGTTTTCAGCCGATCTGAAGAAGTGCCTATGCCCGAAACGTCATCAATAAAGTTAATAGAAAATGGAGCTTCCATTTCTGCATAAACAAGATTCAATAGATAAACAATGAAGCTCAGGGAACCATCAATATTGCGATAGAAGTTCTTCTGTTGTGCCAATGAGGTTGTTAAACATTTATATTGACGTATATTGACGTTTCAACAGGACAGGACGTATATTGACGTTTCGACAGGATCGTCTTCCTCGAAGGCCCAATCCACCACCGTACGAGTGAAACAACGCCACTCCGAGTTAGTTGTAGATAGTTCACTCAACAGAGAGCACCTCATCTCCATCCCCTCCGCCTCACCTGAGGCTGAGCCGTTGTCGCTTTTTCGTGTGTACTTTCGCCACCCGGATAGAGATGCAGACCAGGGAGCTGAAGTCGCCCCATAGTCGTCCCGTCACCCAGGTGAAAAACACCGGCAAATTTGTAGTTAATCAACGGTGTGGAAACAGTATGTATGCGGAATTAATGAATTAGGCAAAGTGGAGTATTGTGATTAATGAAATTTTATCATTTACAGATTCAATAGTCTTGAACGCCTCGGAGCCTCATTTGTTTCAGGAACTGTGCGTTTATAGAAAATGACATACCATCGAATTCCTTTCTGACGATGAGCTGGACACAGAATTTCCGAAATGTGTTATTAAGTTGTAACAGCTACTCTTCTATGAGAAAATCAGATCTTCATAATCAAGAAAGCCCCCTGAAGTTGCAGGTTTTGTCGTTCTACAGAACTATTTACCGTGACACTTGAGCGTGAAGATAAATGCTGCTGCACACGTTGTACGTTATTACACATCATACTTATGCCATTTACCTCACCTAGCCTGGGAAGCCTTTCCACACCTCTGTTCTCAATTAAGGAACAGGATCTCATATTGGAAGTGTCTGTAGCAGTTTTAGAGGGATCATCGGCAGGTCTACTTGGTCTGTGAGAAGGTATATGTTGTAGAAAAGGACGTTGCAACGCGTCGTGGGTGTGCGGGGCGATGCCTGCTATGTAGCTAGGAACGCCTTACGTAATAGTGTCTCGAAGCGTTGTCATGTTCTATGTCATATATTGAGCGTAATCGGTGGGACCGAACTTTGTGAGCATGCAACATGCGGGTGTTCCTTGCTATTATCCTACAACACATCCCCGTATGTATGGATGTAGCTCCCAAATGAGTTCGTGAAATCGGAAGCGGTGCCTTCGATTACGCGCTGCCTACCTACTTTGGTTCGCGTTCATGCTTTGCGCAAGCAGGGCGTGGCTGCATTCACAGGCAGCGATGCATAGTGACACGGGCGAAGACGCAGAGACAGGCAACCGCCCTATTGCTGGCATCGCGAAGTACGGACTTGGCCTCATTCTACAATATGTAATTACATGTATTTTGGGTGAAGCAAACGCCACAGTAAGTCATCAAAAAATGTCGGTGACGATGCTTGTCGACTGTGTGGTAATTCTCACACAAAAGGAAGACTAGTAAGCCAGATTATGCAGTAGACCGTTTCGCGCACCGATGCCACAAAATGATTTTGTGATTGGATAGTAGTGCTTTGGAATATTTTATCTGATAATTCCATGTGAGTTGTGTATGGGGCCAAATGCTGTATCGACGAAAGTGGCCGCTTTGGTCTTTCGGGCTCTTCCTCTGAAAAATTCAGGTAGATATCTCCAAACCATTCATTTTTCTACCTCTAAAAAGAGGTTGGATGAGAGCGGGAGGGAGACAGCGTGCACACCGTCAAAATAACAGGATCCTTTCTTTTACCCCTCGAACACACGAGAGTGCTTCATATTCAGCTTTCTTCGGCGAGCGCCTGATCCTGATGATACGTTATTGTCCAACAGAAAACAATAAAGTATTTTTAGGCTGTTGTATATTGTTCACACTCTGAAGGCTGGCAATAAAAGAAGGCGTATAACGCTAGGATAGCTATTTCATTGTCGCAGTGAAGGGTACGGAGTGCGAGCTAGGCGGCGTCGAACGTAGCTGGGTCCTGAATGGGGAGAACGAAGCGCAGTGCTCCGCGCCCCAACTGTATAAGGAGCCCTTTTACGCAAAAAGCTCTGCACCGTGAGGTAAGAAATCCTATGCTAACGATGCACACTCGGAAAGATGGGAGGTACAAATCGTGGTGGCCATTTGCGATGGGTCTGATATCAAATCTCGATAATGCAGACACTGATATCAGGTCCTTTCTTCGGATGCTAAGTAAGCTCATATATCGTTTGGTAGAGAAATTTCGAAGGAAGCATTACGAAGAACGTAAAAGAAAACGGGAGTTCTTTCGAAAGTGGTGAAGATTCGGCATTTCTGAAATCCCCTGTCTGTGTTCATACTTTGCCACCGTTGCTAAAGGCGTAAGATGCGGTGGGAAGAGGGGAGAATTTCTTCTTCACGCTACCGCAGCGTAAGGCTTATTCATACTATGCGCCCGAAGGGCGTGGCTGCGTTCACAGGCAGCGAGACAGGGTGGCACAGGCGCAGACGCAGAGCCCTGCCGCCGGCTCGCAAAGTATGAACGTGGCCTCAACTGCTTTCGAAGGTAACGCTACCTATCATGGGGCAGGAGAGGGCGGATCGAAAGATACACACATAGAAAATTACCGCGGATGGGTTATGTAGTATAGAGTAAAACTTGCCAAAAGGATCCAAAAATGCACACGTTTCCTTATTTTGCAGTCAATATCGAGCTGCCGACGCTATCACAGTGGTTCCTGAAACGAGATGTTTGGTAAAAAAAATAGCTCACGTTAGCGATGGAAATAGCTTCTAGTAATGGAAATATTAGGTTGTGTACAAAGTCTTCCGCCACGAATTTGATCGTTCTGTATTCCATTTAAAGAAGTGTTGGTTTTACGTCATCTCGTGTACGTGACGTATACATATTACTCTATCACCCCACTAGTCAGTGCTCTACTACCCTGCGTTTGCCGGCCACAGTGCTGCACAACCATCACCGCGACAAAATGTGCCTTCGGCATTGCCTACTTAAGTGTCACGATTTCGGCTTCAATGCAAAGGAGACGCATGCTAAGCTAATGAAGACCTACGGCGAGGATGTCATCTCTTACGACACATGCAAAGTTTGGTTCGCTAAATTCAAAAAGGGAGATTTTACTTTTGAAGATGCTCCAAGGTCGGGTCGGCCGAGGGAGTTAGATTTGGATGTTTTGCGCTCTACGGTGGAGGAGGACCCGTACCTTACCACTAGGGAATTAGGGGCCAGGATTGGCTTCGCTTTTAAAACTATTGCAATTGGACTGGAAAAGCTCGGCAAGACATCAAAGTCTGGTCGATGGGTCCCACATGAATTCCCTCTCGAGGAGGGTTATCACCTGCACTTCTCTCCTCACTCTCCAAAAGGAGCGTCACTTTCTGAACTCGCTGATTACTGGAGATGAGAAATGGGTCCTCTGCGATAACCCTGTGAGGAAGCGGCAATGGGCCAATAAAGGAGAGCAGCCAGAACCCGTCCCAAAGGCCGATCTTCACCCCAAGAAGGTTCTCCTGTCTTGCTGGTGGCCCAGAAGGCATGGAGCACTGGGAGCTGCTGGAAAATGGACAAACAATTAACGCCACCTGAGTGTTGAGCAGCTTCAAGAATTGAAGGCTGACATCGATCGTACACGTGGAAAAAATGCGGAAGTCTACTTCCACCATGACAACGCCAGACCCCACACTGCAAAGGCGACTCAGGCCGAGCTGAAGAAGTACGGCTGGGTGGTGATCCCCCAGGCCCTTACAGCCCTGACCTGGCTCCTTCCGACGATTGGCTATTCAGCCATCTACAGCGATCCCTCAGCGGAAGAAAATTTGAAACGAAGGATGAAGTCGGAAAAGCACTCGACGAATTTTTCAAGTCCCAGCCCCGGTCCTTCTGGGAGGAGGGAATCGACAAGCTGCCCGAGCATTGGCGTCGAATAGTGGATGGGGACGGTGCCTACCTCTGATCTTCTAGTTAGTTCGTTTTGATAAATTTTAAAAAAGTTCGTGGCGGAAGACTCTGTACACAACCTAATAGCTTCAAGGCTGATAACTCGGGAATATCTTTTCCTCGTTCTTCGACTAGAATGCTTCCACATTTAGAACCAGCCCAATTGCATATCGATTTGACGCGCACAAAACGAGCAATCATTTTGATGTGCACGAGCTAATGGAGTGAGATAAGAAGTAATTACAACCTCGACATTGTGTTTCTGTAAACTACAATGACAAGGATCTCCGTGCAGCTCGAAGGAACCGCTAGACGTGTACTTGAAGAGGTTAAAGGCAGCATCAGGGGAACTTCGGACGAAAAGTAAAAGAAGTAGTGAATATGAGAGTCGAGGTGTTTAGTAACACGATGGTGAAAAAAAAACGGAAGGGAATGGTCAAAGAGCAGAAAACTAGGGCCCTCTCCAGCCATTGATTCTTGACGTGGACGACCATTCCTTCAAGAGGCAGGTAGCCGTAGCCGACTCTGCCATTGGCATGTAGCCAAGTAATCAATGCGCAAAAACAACGAGGATCACAAAAACTTAAAAGGCATCTCATCATTAACTACAGACGAAGACATCATGTGAGAATCAGTTAAAAAGAAAAAAAGAAAAAAACTGGCAAAGTTCACGGGTAGCAGCAAGAATCCAAACCACTAAAAAAAGACAATCAGCTCATCAGAAATCATAATCGCGCCCCGATCGCCCCAGCCGTGCCGCTTACCTTGGCTCCTCCCCCCAGCCAATCAGGGTAAGCTCGTCGTCAGGAGGCGGGCTGCTCTAGCCAAGGCGGCTTGCCCTGATGAGGCCGCCTCCGGCACATCAAGGGGGGAGGGCTTTCGCGGGATATTTCGCAATGCATAGGCCTTTCACACCCGTAATTTTTAAGTGCAAGCCTTCTTTTGGGATTTCCTGTCGCCCACACTATCCCTAACAATTTCTTAAAATCGCTTCATAATCTCAGCACTAGGGCGTGAAAGTGTTCACTGGCAGCGGGGTAGAGTGGCTCGGTGCTATCGCATTGCTATCCTATTGCTATCGCAAATTTCTCGTAGATAATCAATTCCCGTCAATTAGTATCGATCAAATTCATCGGTTTTGTGCAGAGGGACGTAATAGGCAGTAGATAACTCCAGAGATAAGTCAAGCTCCAGACGCGGGAAGCAGACCGCCTGGACGGAAATTGTCATTTATTTTGTCTAGAGGATGGGGCATGAGTAGTGTACCATCACTTCGCTTGTCGAGTGCGAGATTTACGAAATTGTCTTTGATGTAATGTCGTAATGAGCACTGAGTGAAGTTCACAGAAAAATCGATCGCTCATTCGCCTTATCGCCTGAGCGCCGATTCGTGATTTTTGAACCTCTAAAAATGGTGAATGTTTGCCTAGATGACTGAGACGCCGTGATTGACGCAGACTACCGTGCTTACAATAGTATCGTGTATCATTTCATGTCCTTTTTTTCAGGTGTGCTTGATCGTCGAAATCCAAACGCCGCCCGCAGCGAGGTATGTTGCTTTCTTTTCAGATTTTGCTATGTATATTAACTGTTTTTCATAGTTAGTCGTATTGTTCACGTTGTACTTTATGTTTCAATGTCAGGCTCATTTCATGTCCTTTTTTTCAGGTGTGCTTGATCGTCGAAATCCAAACGCCGCCCGCAGCGAGGTATGTTGCTTCCTTTTCAGATTTTGCTATGTATATTAACTGTTTTTCATAGTTAGTCGTATTGTTCACGTTGTACTTTATGTTTCAATGTAAGGCTCATTTCATGTTCTTTTTTTTCAGGTGTGCTTGATCGTCGAAATCCAAACGCCGCCCGCAGCGAGGTATGTTGCTTTCTTTTCAGATGTTGCTATGTATATTAACTGTTTTTCATAGTTAGTCGTATTGTTCACGTTGTACTTTATGTTTCAATGTCAGGCTCATTTCATGTCCTTTTTTTCAGGTGTGCTTGATCGCCGCCCGCAGCGAGGTATGTTGCTTTCTTTTCAGATGTTGCTATGTATATTAACTGTTTTTCATAGTTAGTCGTATTGTTCACGTTGTACTTTATGTTTCAATGTCAGGCTCATTTCATGTCCTTTTTTTCAGGTGTGCTTGATCGTCGAAATCCAAACGCCGCCCGCAGCGAGGTATGTTGCTTTCTTTTCAGATTTTGCTATGTATATTAACTGTTTTTCATAGTTAGTCGTATTGTTCTCGTTGTACTTTATGTTTCAATGTAAGGCTCATTTCATGTCCTTTTTTTTCAGGTGTGCTTGATCGTCGAAATCCAAACGCCGCCCGCAGCGAGGTATGTTGCTTTCTTTTCAGATGTTGCCATGTATATTAACTGTTTTTCATAGTTAGTCGTATTGTTCACGTTGTACTTTATGTTTCAATGTCAGGCTCATTTCATGTCCTTTTTTTGCAGGTGTGCTTGATCGTCGAAATCCAAACGCCGCCCGCCCGCAGCGAGGTATGCTGCTTTCTTTTCAGATTTTGCTATGTATATTAACTGTTTTTCATAGTTAGTCGTATTGTTCACGTTGTACTTTATGTTTCAGTGTAAGGCTCATTTCATGTCCTTTTTTTCAGGTGTGCTTGATCGTCGAAATCCAAACGCCGCCCGCAGCGAGGTATGTTGCTTCCTTTTCAGATTTTGCTATGTATATTAACTGTTTTTCATAGTTAGTCGTATTGTTCACGTTGTACTTTATGTTCCAATGTTTTTAATGCTCATTTCATGTCCTTTTTTCAGGTTTGCATTGCCGTCGAAATCCAGACGCCGCCCGCAGCGAGGTATGCTGCTTTCTTTTCAGATTTTGCTATGTATATTAACTGTTTTTCATAGTTAGTCGTATTGTTCACGTTGTACTTCATGTTCCAATGTTTTTAATGCTCATTTCATGTCCTTTTTTCAGGTTTGCATTGCCGTCGAAATCCAGACGCCGCCCGCAGCGAGGTATGTTGCTTTCTTTTCAGATGTTGCCATGTATATTAACTGTTTTTCATAGTTAGTCGTATTGTTCACGTTGTACTTTATGTTTCAATGTCAGGCTCATTTCATGTCCTTTTTTTGCAGGTGTGCTTGATCGTCGAAATCCAAACGCCGCCCGCCCGCAGCGAGGTATGCTGCTTTCTTTTCAGATTTTGCTATGTATATTAACTGTTTTTCATAGTTAGTCGTATTGTTCACGTTGTACTTTATGTTCCAATGTTTTTAATGCTCATTTCATGTCCTTTTTTCAGGTTTGCATTGCCGTCGAAATCCAGACGCCGCCCGCAGCGAGGTATGTTGCTTTCTTTTTAGATTTTGCTATGTATATTAACCGTTTTTCATAGTTAGTCGTATTGTTCACGTTGTACTTTATGTTTCAGTGTAAGGCTCATTTCATGTCCTTTTTTTCAGGTGTGCTTGATCGTCGAAATCCAAACGCCGCCCGCAGCGAGGTATGTTGCTTTTTTTCGGATTTTGCTACATATGTTGACTGTTGTTCATAGTTAGTCGTATTGTTTATGTGAAGTTTCATGTTTGCGTACTTTTATGTTTCTTTTATGTGCTTTTTTTCCCAGGATCGCCACTCGTACGTGGATTGAATTGAAAACTGTTTGGAAAGAAGGGTTTGTTGTTCTTTTTTTTAGATTTTGTGATGTATATTATCTGCTTTTCATTTGATTTTGGTTTTTCGCTTTGTTTACGTGCTGTTTTATATTTGAGTGTTTCTTTTAGTGTTTCCCTTATTGTGCTTATTTTTCAGGATCGTCGCTCGCACGTGGATTGAACTGGAAATTGTTTGTGAAAAAGGCGGGCGGCGTTTGGATTTCGACGATCAAGCACACCTGAAAAAAAGGACATGAAATGAGCATTACACTGGTACATAAAGTACAACGTGAACAATACGACTAACTATGAAAAACAGTTAATATACATAGCAAAATCTGAAAAGAAAGCAACATACCTCGCTGCAGGCGGCGACAGCAATGCAAACCTGAAAAAAGGTCATGTAATGAGCACAAAAAATATTCAAACACAAGATATCACGTAACCAATATGAAAAACTGGTTTCAAATAAAAAAACCACATAAAGAATACCAAGTAGAGAATCAAAAAAGTGAAAATCGCGGCAACATTAGAAACGCAGAGCAGGGCTGCGGTCGCGTCGCGGCGTGCGAATGGAGCGCGCTAATCGACAAAATTGGCTGAAAATCGCGAAGGTAGACCTTGTTTGAACGATCATAACTTTCCTCATTTTTCATCATTTAGGACCTCAGTCGTTTTTTTTTTGGAAGGACTAGGTTTGCTCTTTCTGATGGCTATTTTAGTTGCTTCAAAAACTCCGAATTGAGAGAGGAATGCGAGTCGAGGATTAGTCGAGGAAAATGAAAATTGCATGCGGGTTTTTTGACTTCTAACATTTATAACTTTTTTCGTGCTGAATGTTTTGCAACCACAGTTGTTTTTCTGAAACTAGAGACTTCGCTCTTTCTCACGCGCTCTCAAACTCTTTTGTACGTTGCTCAGATCTTGAGCAATGTGAGTCGAGGAAATGTTGAGAAAAATTTTTTTGCCATCAAGAGCGTGACAGCGTCACACAGAGAGCGTTCAAAACCTCCTCAAAAGCAGCCCCATACTTTCTGAACAATTTTCATGGTAGCAGTGCAGTAAAACCAACACCTTAGCATTCTCCGTCCTTGCTCTGGGTATGCGCCATGCCTCCTACTATCGCAGTAGATGTGATTGGAAGGACAGTAGATGTAACTATTAGGTTGGAACATAATTTCTGTTACACAATGACGAAAAATTTCAAATTTATTTTTCTTTATTTGTGTCTAACAAAATATGTACCATTATAATGGACAATGTATTCCCAGCGAATAGGGAGATGATAGATGCCTCGCTTATAGAAGTCTGGGGATTTCTGGTCAAAGAAAGTCTGTAGGTCGATTTTGATATCATCGTCATCTTTGAGCTGCCGTTCGTCGAGGAAGTGGGTCAGAGATCGGAATAGGTGGTATTCAGTCGGGGCCATGTTCAAGGATTACGGTGGACGGGGGAGCTTCGTCCAACCAAGGCCCTGGATCCTTTGACACGCCAACTTTGCCACATGTGGGCGAGCGTTGTCGTGAAGGAAGAAGTCTCGATTCATTTTTCCGGTAAAATTTGCGGCTACGGTATCCAATTGCCTGCAGCAGAGATTGGCAAAGGCTGTCGTGTTGAATGGCAATTTTTCGCCCTTTTTCTAGAAAAATTTTTTCAAAATTTTTTTTTCTCTGTGCAATATTTTGAAATTTTTTCTGTTTCAATTTGAGTCGATTGAGCCATCGGGTTGCCGCCGTATGAGAGACAGTACCTGGGACCATCGACTGGTTGATTCGGTTAGTGGCCTTGCATGCTGAGGAACCGGGGCGGTGTTCGTGAATTTCGTACCTCTCGCGAAATTGTCGTAGATTCACTGCTAGTTGAAACCATAGAGAATATGAATGTGTCAATCAGTAGTCCTTTTCACTCGCTTTGTATACCCCTCACCACCAAATATTGCAGGAGCTTCCAATGTTTTCCCCAAGAAGAATAAAAACTGTAACAGAAATTATGTTCCAACCTTAAAGAGGGGTGTTTGACCTAGTAAGATGATCGCGTGCGGCTATCAGATAGGGCATACATTCGTGGCTTCCGCTTTAGGGGATGCACTGGTCTCCTGCTACAAGTTGCGGATAACATTGAAAGGATGTTCCACGGTGGGAGTGATCAGTGAACACCCTTTGAATGCTCAATGTTCTAGTGAACAGTGAAAACATCAGTGCACTTCCCCGTGAACAGAGCAGCTGCAGTCCTCCTCTCCTCTTTTCACCTTTTTTTCGTCTATGTGAATGCGCTGGTAGCGCGTTGCATTGTACCTGTACTTATGAATTCAATACTATATCTTACTGCAATCCTTATTGGGCCCTTAGGGGTCCTTCTCTAGATGAAAGGAGCTATTGCAGTGGTGAAAATCTCAGGGCTCGTTTACTGGTAATAGAAGCGCCTCCCATTACAGTTCAGCCGTGTGTCACAGAAGAAAGCATGCATTGTGACCTTCGTTGAGACAAGAACGGCAGTCGTTTTTATAAAACGCTGCTCGACAACGGATACGCATTAAGGATTCTTCACGTGGCTATTCAGGTAAAATAATATTCACTCTTTATAATTTTGGGAAGCAATTTCCTTCTATGTAGTCCATCAAGTCTGTTCTTGTCATCCCCGCCAGCAATGCCGATTTCGAACGCAGTTTTCAACAGCCAATACGCTCACAAGAGGTGAAAGGAGCAGCTTAGGAACTAAAACCTTGGATAGCCTGATGACGTCAGCTTTACCAACATTTGGCGCTTCATATAGTTTACCTTGAAATTGTTATTCTTATCTCCATATCAGAGATCTATTGCAGGGTTCAACGCGATGGATCTAGTGTGCTTACCGCTACGCCCAAAACTCTGGCTAAGCAGTGGCTTAATCCACTTCCTCATCTAGGACCTTCGGCCCACATGCCATCAACGTTTGAAGTTCCGACAGCTTCATGAAGCGTGTGGAAGAGAGTTATTTCTGGTATCTTTTTTCCACTACATGCCTCTTCAATGACAATTGAAGCGCAGGGTATCAGGTGCTGCACAAGATCTTGTGGAGCTATCTGCCCAGCACTCCATGATCTCGCATAAGCTCAATAGCAGACCAGATGCACGTCATACGACTATCAAAAGAGGATCATGAAACAGCGAAAGCAATGATCTTTTCTTTTGATGCTTCCCGTGATGATGATAATATCGATAGAGACTTTTCATAAAGCTTTAGTTTTTATTCAAACAATGTGCATTTAACCATTTACATGCACCACTGCAACAAAATTATAACAATTCAACAACGTGAATAAAAAGCAGACTTTGCTGGATTGCTTGTCTTCGTTAGACTCCGTTGATAGTATGACTGATATAGCCTAAAATTATAGTGTATTTTCTTCTCCTAGATGGATGCGGACATGTCCTTCTTGCATGCATCAATGAACTCTATGGTAACCATGCATTAACATAAAGGTGTAGTTTACGGTAATGTGAGTACCTTGATTCTATCTGCTAGTAGATAGGCCCTTCCATAACGATGAGGTGTGTGTTATCATGGCAGTGCGATGGCGAGTGCTAAACGCGTAACGCACCTATAAATGATGGCGGCCACCTTTTTAAGATGGCCTACACCCATTTGCGATTCAGCCAGCGAGGTAGCGGTGGCTCTTTTCGTGTATGAGGGGCAGATGTCGACTGTACGATGGGCTAGAGGAAATTCCTATGAAATTATCGCTTAGCTACAGATGCGACCCCCCCCCTCTTGACCGGTCAAGTGCGACCCCCCCTGTCGAGGAACCCTCGACTCCCGGAGTGCCCTGCCTATGCATTGTCATTGTTACGATTCAGTGAGATCTCGAGCTAACTTTTTTTGCGGAGTTCACATATGTTCACTATTTTGCAGCACAGGAAACAATGGTCCGCGGGAAGAGTGCTTTCCACAAATTGAATTGCGATGCGAACATCAGTGTGGAATTACTGAATAACATTTCCGACGATATAATTACTCTCATCATTTTTCGTAAGCAAATAAATCGGAGAGCGAATGGGAGCATTCACTATTGATCGTATTTTTATGAGAACAGTCTGAGAGAGCTTTGTGCGCCTCAGCATAGATCTTTCACTATATTCAGTCGGCTAACTGTGTCTGTTGGTGTGTGTTTGTGTGTTTGACGGAAATCCATATCTAGCGTCGCAGCAAAGCTCAGACCCTGAATTTTCAGGGTGACACAGGGGGTGGTAAGGGGGCATCAGTGGTGAGGGACCGGAGTGATAGCAACGATCGACCATTTCCACAAGCTATACCATATCGATCTAATGAGGTGCCACATATTGTAAAATATTGACTTGGCAAGTAAATAAATAAATAGCTCTACCGTGTCATTCACGCAGCAGATGATTCACAGTAGATGACTCGCGCAGTACTGTAAGATGACCAAACTGTGACTGAAAAGGGCCATAATAGGCAAAAAGTGAGTATGACAAAAACTCTACACTGCTTAAGGTTGCAATACGACCACTGTAGGCCAACTGTTACTACGAATGCACCTTTTTTCGCAAACGCATCTGATAGTTCTTGAGTTTCACTGGACCAGTTGGACTGGCGCACACTACTGGCGCGTCACACATGGAAGCATGCAAAATGAGCTTTATCGATATCGGTTGATGTGGAAGGACAAGACTGACAGGAGGGTTTCTCTTTCTTCTCTTCGTTTTTGCGAATTTCCTGTTTCTGCAAAGTGTTCGAATGATGACACTGATCGATAGATATCGATCAAGCTCAGTTAGCATGCTTCCATGGGACGCGCGTGCAGTAGTGTGCGCCAGCCCAGCTGTTTTGATTTATAGCTTTTCTCGCCGTAAGAGGCTGCCTTATCAAGAGAAGACACCGCCTTGCTGGAGTTGGGCACAAAACTGCTCGAATACTTCCTGATTCGATATTTTCCGAAAAGATTACCATTCCACCCACCCAACAACTTATTTTCATTTGAATTTTCCGCCAACTATCTAATAAAAATGAATGTGGAGCATGGGAACCGATGCGGTGTCGCTCACTGGATTCTCGCCACTAGTTTCTCATCACAGTCATCAGAAAATACCGCGCAGGTCGCGCTCGCGACACCGCATCAGCTACATCTGCACCATGCCTCAAAGGCAGCATTAAGGAAAATTCGGACAAAAAGTAAAAGAAGTAGTGAATATGAATGTCGAGTTGGTGAGCAATACTATGGTGAAGGAAAAAAGTAAGTAAATGACCAGAAACCCGAAAAACAGAACCCCTTCCGCATCACTGATTCCCTACGTGGACTATCATTCTGTCGAAAGGCGGACAGAGCGGACGACTCTGCCAGTGCCATGTAGCCAGGTAATCAGTGCGCAAAAACAGCGAGGAAACATCACATAACTCAAAAGGCATCTCATTGTTAACTACAGACGAGCGAAGGCATCAAGTGAGAATCAATGAAAAAGAAAAGAAGAACAGAAAAGGAAAACTCACAAATTCTTCGGGTGAACAGCACAAACCAAAACCACTGAAAGGGATAGCTAACCCCTATCGCTCCAGCCGTGCCACTCTCCTTGGCCCCTCTCACCAGGCAATCAGGGGGAAGCTCGTCACCAGGAGGCGAGCTGCCCCAACCATGGCGGCTTGCCCTGATGAGGCCGCCTCCGCCACAGCTCAAGGGGGCGCCTTTTGCAGGAGATTTTGCCATACATAGGCCTTTCAGACCCGTAATTTTTCGGTCAATGCCTCCTTTTTGGATTTCCTGTCACCCACATTATCTCAAACACTGTATCTAAAAACGTGTTTACTTCGTGATATATAGCTGACTCACGTCAAATGGCGGCTCCTCATCACTGATTTAATTGTCCTACTATTTCAGATGATTGCTATTACTAGCAATGGTTTCATCCTCAGTCTCTTCCTGAGGTACATCTACTACACCTTTTAGGAGGGGTGCATAAGTAACCACTGCGGCGTCGTGCCGGTGCCTCCCTATCATCACGTCCTTTCATATCACTTTTCCAGATAAAAAATCCAGCGCAGCTCGAATTTCATGTCTTTCTAGGCACGGGAAGCTACGTAGGGATCCGAGTCACCTCTAACTACTTTTTTTCAAAGCAAGTACCGACTTTTTACATGCAACAGCAAGCAATAGTCATTTTGATGATAATCTGAGAGATTCCACAATCACGTTTTCCTATGGAAAGACTCTTTTTAAGATATTCCACACGTCATGTTTAGCCACGCGGTGGAATCCCATTTTGTTGGACCTGGATCAATATTTCGTGCTAATTTCCAGCTCTCCACTGGTAAACAGCTGGAATAATGTGAATCTCACTATATCTATAGCTTTCAAGCGATTACTGGTAAAAAGACGATGTTGGATTCTCGATGAGGAAGACGAGATAGGTTGCAGCTTCATTAGAGCAGTGAGGATAGTATGAATAATAATGAAAACAACCGCCTTATATACACTTCTAATGGGCGGTCTATATCTGTCGCGGATCGCCGCGACGATGGCCTCGGGGGCACCGCGCTCCCCGGCCCATCCGCGCTGCGGCGCCGCTTGTCGCGTTATGCGACACGCGGTGGCTCCGCCCTCTGTGGTCGAAGCCGGTATAAAAGACCGGCTGCCAGCTGCCAGTAGGTTTTCACCGGGCAACGCCATGATGCTGCTCGGGATCCGGGGGTGCGGTGCACCGTCGGCTCTCGGGTAATGGAGCGCTGGCACATGAGTTGGCCGGTGTCCTTCCCTGCTCCCCGACTGGGAGCAGCCTGTGTTCAGATCCCCATGCGAGACACCGTCGACCATATGGCTACGTGACACCAGCCGGATGGGGGTCTACTACGTACAGCCGACTGTCAGAAGTCGCCCTAGCGAAGGCGACTTGTGGGAGCCAGGTATGGTACATTGTATTGGTGTTATTGTGTCATATTCCTTGTTGTGTATGCATGTATATGTTGTTCATATGCTGTATATCCATGTTGTGTCTTGTCATGTTTAGTATTGGGGGCAGATTGTCAGTGACGTGGCTTTAGGGGCTCGACAGCCTTTGGGGGTTTGTGCCGAGGCTCGGCATCCGGGGAATAGGTCGGTAAGACCCTTAGGTCCCCAGGGTGGGTCCGCCCTGTAGGCCGTTGTGGCGGCCGCCGGGGTGTCTCCGGTGGGGGCGTCTGGGGGGCATCATCCACCATTGGGTGTCTCCTGTACGCGAGAGGTTTGTGTGCGCTAGGCCGATGCAACACGCGATGTCAAATGGATACCTTCGATCCGCGACATGGTGCATCGGGTCGAGAGATCGGACCCGCCTGCTCCTAAATTAAGACCCTGGAGCAGTGGGGGACGCCCTCTACCACGCGCCGCCTCCCACCCACCGGTGGAGACGTTGGTTGGTGGGCCCGCGGATAGGGGCCTCGGGACATAACCCGGGGTAGGCATCCACCCCTATCCTTTTTTTGGGTACTGGGAAGACGGTGAGTACAGCGGTCTTGGGACCGGGGTGCGAACTGGCAGGGCAGGAATTGGGTATTCAGTCCGGCAGGACTGTGGCAACCTGCCAACTGGTTACCCATTGCGCGCAAAGTTCCTAGCCCTTAGACCAGGATACCCGGAAGGATACGGAACCGACGGGCGAGGTAACCTGTTATACTCGTTGGGGGCCACGGGGCAATAATAAAAGGGCAGTCAATTCGGCGGGGATCCCCTGAGGCTCTGGGGCGTCGAAGGACAAGCAGGTTCCCTCACACGCCGGTTGGGTATCCGCCCGGTCCGTGGTGTACTCAGCGCCTAGCTAAAAGGGTTCACCACCAACCTTCGCCGACCTTTCCTGGTAAGCTGGCAACCTGGCGGACGATCCTTGCCTCAGTACGGGGGAGGGGCATAATAATCCACAACAGGTAAGTCTAGTATTATTTTAATGGTGTATTGTTTCTTTTCTTGTAATCAATTTTTTATGGCCTCTTTGGTAGTAATTTTTTCTCTCTCTATCTGTTTAAACACCTATTTTTTCCCCTCTGTAGCCTTCTCTCTCTACGTAGTAACTACTTTACTATCCTCTTTTGCATGCTCTTTTCCCTTTGAAGCACATTTATCACTCAATTTCACTATTGCACTATTTCGTTGTTCGATTTTCGTTCTGCTAGTTAGTACGTTTCCTCACTTTTTCGCGATCGATAGGTTAAAGTCGACGGTTTCTCACGGCGGACCGATCGATATCGCAACGCCAAGCCATTCTCAGGCTCGCGGAGCGATCGATTGTAGTCCGAGGTGTGAAAGCGGAGGCTTTCTCACGCTCGGTCTCGGAAACGCGAGGAAATAGTACGGGCCAGACAAAGCGTCGTTCGCGCACGCTGAGCACATTACGAAACAGTATGGGGCAGACAGCGTAAGCGCGCCAACGCGTTGAGGGGATAGTGCAGTGAGCTCAGCTTATTACTATTTTTGTATTTGGAGCTGATAGCTAACAGCACTATCCACCTTCTTACAATCAGGGAACACATCCAGAAGTATGCACTCGACAGGGCGGTTCAACGGTTACAAAATGCGATCATCAACATCGATCGCACGCTCTCAGAGGAATTACCGATGGATGGCGACCCTGAACAGGTAAGTCAACGTGTTAGTGCTCGACGCAGGGCACTTACTGCGCTTCATCTCGTTTTAACGAGAGAATTTGATTCGTCTAGTAGTACTTGGGAGTCACTAATGCAGAGCGCGCTTGCAGTAGAAGAGGACCACGTGCGCCGTGCTCTCATCACCGAATACCAAGCCCACTGGGCAACCAGTGGAGGTGTTGAGGCTGAGAACACGATTCACGAATTGATTCTTCTGGTGGAAGCAGCACTTCATTTACTACCCCAAGAGCATGTTGCTACTATAGCGTCGACCCCGTTACGTCCTATGATATATACGGGATCACGCTCTATCACGTCCTTCGCACATCGGGTAGCACCCACGCCAGAGGAAATTCCCCCGCAAGCACGTGGACGTCATCCCGAAGGCGAAACGACGTCGGAGGAGCTAGCACAACCTTCTACGGATTCACCCAAACCCGAGAATATTGCGTCTAGCAACCTCCCTAATGCAGAGTTGCCCTCGCACAGTCTGCAAGAGCAACTAGTCCGTTTGCCTAAGTTCGATTTGCCTATATTTACTGGCGACATTGCAAAGTTCGGAGAATTCTGGGACGTTTTTGACTCGGCGGTTCATTCCAGCCGCCTCATACTATCTACAATTAAATTTCATTACCTCAGAAGCTCTCTAAAGGACGATGCTTTGGCGCTAGTAGCAGGTTACGATATCACTGAGGCGAATTACGATTTGGCAGTTAGTACGTTGCGCGAAACCTACTTTCGCCCGAGGTTTATGCAAGTGCAGATGAGTCGTAAGCTGGAAGAATTTCATCCGGCCTCCTCATCAGCTACTTCGCAACGCATTACACTGGCACGAATCAAGTCCATCTGGCTTCAATTAAAGAAACTAGGTGAACAAGAGAGTATGTCTTTGTAATGCGCATAATAAGAGAAAAGTTCCCTTCGAGGACATTGGAGCATGTAGGCCATCAGGAGGCACAGGATGCCACTACTTGGGGAGTGTCTCAACCAGGGTCAAGCTTCAGTTGAGGGATCCTCAACGGGGGGGGGGGTCGTATTTGGTCCGCTAGGAGGGGGGGGTCGTAATTGTTGAGGTAGGCAGTGATCAGCAAAATTTCTCAGGATTACGGTCTAAAGTGTAAGGGGAGAAGTGATTAAATTGACTGAATGGGTTCGAACCCAAAACTAGTTTAACTTAATAACCATGGAAACCTCATGCATGGCGCAATCCACAACGAAACCGGCCAGTACCAATAACTCTTTCGTTGGTCCGCTGACACCGAAACCACGTACAGAGACACCTCCGGAATTCACCGATAAGCCGTGGAAAGCGATATCTATCAGCGGGTACCACCGTGGATGGACACTCCAGAAACAATGGGATGAAAGCGGAAAGTCAGCTGATATGGACTTCTTCCATATCTTACTACGATCGCTAGTACGTAATCTAGTGTTGGCGGCCACTATGCGGACCGGAAAAACGTTTGTATTCATTGAGAATGTGAATGAAATCCTCATGCATGGCGCATCCCGCAGAAAAGCTGACCGATGCTTCTCGCCTTCCCACTAGGCCTCCGAGAGCGAAGGATGCATACTGGAAAAATTTCAGCAACAATGAATCGATTAAAGGGGGGTCGTATTGGGGGCTCCTTTTTTGGGGGGGTCGTATTTTTAAAAATTTCCCTCAACTGGACGCTTGACCCTGGTCTCAACTCCTCGAAGCCTTGGATTCCTCCATTAGGACGTTCGAGGCAATTGAGGATTCTGCCCAAAGTGGCGACACACAGCTCCAAACAATGGCATTACGACCAGACTCCAGATCTCCTTCAAGGGAATCTTCTCCTAGTACGTCGCGTCGAAGACGGATGAGCCGATCTCCATCGCGCTCCCGTCGAAACGAGTCACGTCGCGAGGGCCGGTGTGCATTTTGTCATTCACCACAACACCGCGCTTATCAATGCGATGTTGAGATGGGTATACAAGCACGCCGACGGATCGCACAGGACTATCGATTATGCTATCGCTGTCTTTCACAACATCACACGGTTCATGAATGTGAGAGACCACCCTGTCCCATCTGTCAGGGCGGTCATCACAAACTGTTGTGTAGAAAAACAACGAGGTACCTTTACCGTGAGCATCGTAGTCGATCATCTAGCCGATCATCACGATCGCCTAGCAGAGATCGAGAGGAACGCCGTCGAGGTTCTCCCTCTTCAGAGAGAGGGCGACCTCTGCGCCGCGTTAAATCTCCTTCTCCTCGACGTACGACGCCTACACGTGAAGGTACACGATCACGATCGGTACGATTCCGAGAAAATCCGTCGCAGAATTACGTTGAAATCGATCCCTTTGCCCCGGTGTATGTAGGGGACTTCGATGATAGCGAAGATGAGGATCGTTATTGAACTAGTACGTTCCTTCTCAGATTCACGCATTACGCTATTCTGGATTCACTCGGATCGACCTGTGAAGACGTTCGTTGACAATCGCGTCAAACGTATTCGCAGTGCTATCCGGAATCTTGCTCTAGCGAATGTGGAATCGAAATTTTATTACGTTCCCTCGAAGGACAATCCAGCAGATTGTATGACAAGAGGACTCACAGCTGGTGAGATCCCCAATCATATCTGGTGGACTGGACCTTCGTATGTGCGTCAATGTCCTACGACTTGGCCACACTCAACGATGGACTTTCACCTTTCGCCTGCCTCGAATCCGGACATCGATTCCGAATTCAAGGTCAACACTATTTCACTAGAGAAAGAACATCGTTCAGTGTTACCATTTCAACGGACCAATAATTACCATATTTTAGTACGTTGCACGCTACGTGTACCTAAGTTTCTACGGAAACGAGTATACGAACGTGTTTCCGTCGCTAGTCGAGCTCGTCTCGACCAACTATTACGCCTTGATAGGGTCTCCATTCAACCCTCAATAGGGGTTGCGGACGTTGGAGCGGCGGAGATATTACTTTTTCGTGAACATCAACGGGAAAGTTTGTCTCAGTCGGACCCACGTTTACCGCAATATGCAACTACCTATACAGACCCTGACGGCATTATGAGAGTTTCAACTCGCATACATAGTGTCGACTCGGTACGTAGTACGTTAGATCTTATATAACTTGCGCCACACCACCCACTGACAACGATGATTATCACACGATGTCATCAAAATCTATTCCACACAGGAGTAGAGCACGTTGTCAGTACCTTAAGACAACGCTATTTTATACCCCAACATCGGCGCCTAGTACGCTCCATCGTATCACGCTGTGTGACTTGTAAGCGACTCCAAGGACAACCTTACAAGTATCCAAATTCTCCGGATCTTCCGTTGGAAAGAATCACTCAAAGTCGACCCTTTCAACGGATTGGTCTGGATTATTTTGGATCACTCACAGCATGGTTTAGTACGTCGGACGCACGTAAAGTTTGGGTTTGCCTATTTACATGCATGGCCACCCGAGCTTTACACCTCGAGCTAGACCACAATAATTCGGCGATGGAGTTTCTTCTCGCGTTCCGCAGGTTCATGGCGAGGAGGGGTACGCCTGATTATATTGTCAGTGATAATGCTCCTACCTTTAGACTGGGGAAGGACATTCTAGTGAATGAACTTCTTCGGTTTGCACATGATTCAGCGGTACACGATTTTACCACGCAGAACGCACTCCGGTGGGAGTTCGTAACGCCCTTTTCTCCCTGGAAAGGAGGGTTTTATGAGCGACTTATCGGAATGGTTAAACGTAGTCTGAAGAAAACTCTTCATCGTAATACGTTAGAGATACGGCACTTCGAAACTCTACTTATAGAGATCGAAGCGCATCTCAATACAAGGCCATTGACCACGGCCAACATGGAGGCATCGGGTAAGGTCCGTGTATTAAGACCGGTGGACCTTATCAATCCATATTTTCAGTTAAGACACTTTCTACCTCCATGTCGACCGTGTGCAGAGGACTTGCAATATTACGATCCTAGCGGTTCAGAAGTTAAGCAATACCTTAAGGCACAACACGAATCGTTAGTTACTACGTTAAAATATTTCTGGTCACTATGGCGAAGCGAATACCTTCAAGGGCTCGCGGAGCGCTCCAGGAGCAATTTACAGCGGGCTCGTGGGAAGCGTTCCTGGCCTACGGTCGGAGAGGTCGTCATTATTGTAAAAGATAATGCTCCTCGAACCGTTTGGCCATTGGCCATAGTAACCAGGCTTAATACGTCTAAGGACGGAGCGTTGCGGTCAGTTCAATTAAAAACAGGTAAAAATTCATATACCGACAATCAGATTATTCCGTTGGAGCTTCACGCTCTCTCGTTTGAAGCAGGGACGGAAGGACCCAAGAAGTCAGGAGGACGGCCACAATCGCTTTCTCCAACGCGGATCCAACCGCCTCGAGCTGCGAAGAGAGCCAAATCACGATGAGTCCACTTTTTCCCCACATTTCGCTAATATCAACGGTTGCATTTCCTCATGTAATTGTTTGTTACTCTTTATGTAGTTAAAATTGTAATCGGCATTAACGCCTTAGTCGCTTATAGCACTTGTTTCATTCGCTGTTACTATATGTAGCTATTTTGCTGGTTGATCTTCTCGTAGTTTCTCATCTAACCGTTTTTCTAGTTGCTCGCCATTTCACGTATTACTATCCTTCTAGTTGGACGCCATTCGTCCATAGCTACCTAATATCCCCTTTCTTAACGTACAGTTCTCTATCTCCCTCTTCTCATTATCCCTTCATTCACCCATCTGTATGCCGGACTCATTGTGTGTGTTCCCTTCCTAATACGTTGTTTGCGTAAATTTCACCACCTTTGGTGTAATTCACGCCAAACATACGTTGTATGATAATGAAGAGAGCGAGTACTTAAGAATACATGGGCGCATGACGGAACCGTACCACGGGCGTCGCCTCGGGACCCACATGGGCAGCCGAAGAGGCAGCCGCGCCATATCGATCGATATGATCAGTCGACGTGGCATGTGTTCTCATGTATGCTTACTTGCTTGCTTCTCCCTTATCATACTGAATACGTATATGTTGTTTCATTAATACGTTCCCTTTGCAGTGTGTTTCTATTCATACTAACTGTTATTCTCGCTATGGCGTGCAAGTCAAGACGTCGAACCTCTAAGAAGTCCGCTTCCGCGAAGGTATCGAAATCTTCCGCTCCATCAACACCTGCAAACGGTATTACAAACCAGCAGGTAAGCTCTTTACCTACTGAATTTTCATCGTCGGTAAATATTGCGTCAGATGCCGATTTATCGTATGTAGCTTCTGTTCCGCAGCTTCAAGTAGATGTTTCTCCTACTGCACCGAAGGCGCCGGGAGAGATGACTACCACGGATTCGGATCGGAATACAAGCGATAAAGATGTTGTTCGTTCAGCTGCTGGCACGGACCCGGAAAAACATCAACTAGAGGGTCAGCCGCCGAACGCACAACATGAGGGCGAGGCGCGCGAAGGGAAAACAGTCTGGACGACACAGGAAGAGACATTGTCTCGTCCACAAGAGCGCACCCAGACTGCTCGCCCTACGCAATCGTTACCGGTAGAGGAGGTCGACATGGAAGTCGATACACCTCCTACTGCTAATACGTCTTCGAGTAATGCTTCATCGGGACATCCTCCTGACACAGCATCTCACTCGATAATACGTTCTAAGACTATTCGAACACCTTTTGTTAGGCCAAAAGACAAACCACTTCATGAACGTTGGCCTAGCAATGTGGATCTGATAGTCTTTAATACGTCTTCCGGTATTCCTGAAGGTGCTCAACCGCTCGAACGTACGTTCGATCCGCGCAAGCTAACCATGAAGGAATACAAGGAACTACTACGTGATGTCGCAACTGCTATGCGCCAGGCTTATGACCACCATAAGAAGGACGTAGCAGAGTTGCGATCAGATATTTCGTCTTCACTGTTACGGAATGATGGTTCAGGCACACCAGTCCAACCAAATCCTTCGATACTGGACGTGTGGCCTTTGCCACCAGCTTCCGCTAACAGTTCATTCTTCGTTAATTTGCATACAGTAGAGGAACTTACAGCTATGCAACTCCACACTGTATTCAAGTTTATTACGTCCCGTGACGAGGGCCCAGATGCACGCATGCCGGATGACGACTTCGTCGAAGGCATGGCTCGAGAGGGCCTCGTACGCATCGTGCATTCTTTTCAATTACTACGTGACACATTAGATTACGCCGTTTTACAGATTGGGCAGCTCGCGCTTATCCTTGAGCAAGTTGAACCGTGGGGCGCAAGTTTCGCAGTCCTTGCTGTATGGATAAACGAGTTGATGCACATTCTCACAGCCATATCTGTGCATAGGGACGTGCTTCAAGAGGAAATTTTTCCTTACATAGCCGAACCTAAGGCACAGCGTATAGCTGTAGCGGCGGTACTACGTGAGCATGGTCTTAGCAGCGCTAGGATCAATACCCTTTTAATGCGTGCCTCTGCAGTCTCCGCTCATGTCACGCGATTCATTCGCTCTCTGGAAACCCTCCAGGTGAGCCAACTGGCCACACTTGGTGACGGAGATCCAACGGCGAGGAATTTCGTGGCTGAGTTCCAGGCTAGATCGCCGGGCGGCTTCCCTACATCAATCCGCACATACATGAATTCCCTCGATTGATGAAGGAAACATTATGTGGCGGAGTTTGATAGTAAGGTAGCCAGGGACTTCAGGGAGCTGTCGTGTGAGCAAGCGGTTAGACTTGTTCAACAAGTCCCGCCGCCTGGCTCTACTGTGCGCACGTATTAGCGAGGAACCATGGTTGCCCGCACGCATTAGTGGGGATTAGTCTACTACCCACGACGTAATAATATCATCGCGGCTTAAAACTTGCCTTTCGACCCTGAGGGTCGGCTGCTGTCTGATAACGTATTAACCGGTTCTTCTTGTTTCCTCCCTTCAGATGGTCTTGTTCGTTCGCGTGGTCGTGAATGTGGTCGGCGTTGCAGGTGTTCAGAAGGAACAGGTATAAACGAGGCGTCTGCCGCGTTTCTGTAGAAACGCGGGGCAGTCGACGCAATATCATTTATGGTGAATGCGTTCTGGATGCAGATGGCTTGGTGGTGAGTAGGTTCACCACAAATTCCACATCCGTCGGCCCGAACACATTCCCCATAATGTCTGCGTAGACAAATCGAGCAAATTCGAAAATTTGCCCTTAAGGCTCCATGTGTTCTTCTTTTTTTTCGGGTGCCCTTAAGGCCCCTTGTGTCGGCAATAGTTGAGAGTCATGTCATGTAGGTATTTTTAATGCATTGTTTTGGTCGGTCACCCTTAAGGTGCCGACTTGTATCATACTCTGAGTAAGTGGGGTAGTGAGTCGCCTATAGGTAGGATAATATAAAGGGAGTCGTCCTGGCAGTCGCCTTAGGGTGTTTTTCTAAGATGGCCTTAAATCTGGGTGCCGGTGCTTTATCATACGCTGGGGGCATCGTCGTCCCGGCTTCCCTGGGAGCACTTCTTCGCTCGCCTTGGGAGTGTCACGGATCGCCGCGACGATGGCCTCGGGGGCACCGCGCTCCCCGGCCCATCCGCGCTGCGGCGCCGCTTGTCGCGTTA
This sequence comes from Trichostrongylus colubriformis, assembly GCA_963978905.1. Lineage (NCBI taxonomy): Eukaryota > Metazoa > Nematoda > Chromadorea > Rhabditida > Trichostrongylidae > Trichostrongylus > Trichostrongylus colubriformis. The sequence goes on along the minus strand of OZ022257.1, from coordinate 56,745,117 downwards.
TCCGACACGCGGTGGCTCCGCCCTCTGTGGTCGAAGCCGGTATAAAAGACCGGCTGCCAGCTGCCAGTAGGTTTTCACCGGGCAACGCCATGATGCTGCTCGGGATCCGGGGGTGCGGTGCACCGTCGGCTCTCGGGTAATGGAGCGCTGGCACATGAGTTGGCCGGTGTCCTCCCCTGCTCCCCGACTGGGAGCAGCCTGTGTTCAGATCCCCATGCGAGACACCGTCGACCATATGGCTACGTGACACCAGCCGGATGGGGGTCTACTACGCACAGCCGACTGTCAGGAGTCGCCCTAGCGGAGGCGACTTGTGGGAGCCAGGTATGGTACATTGTATTGGTGTTATTACGAGATAAATGTGTGTCATATTCCTTGTTGTGTATGCATGTATATGTTGTTCATATGCTGTATATCCATGTTGTGTCTTGTCATGTTTAGTATTGGGGGCAGATTGTCAGTGACGTGGCTTTAGGGGCTCGACAGCCTTTGGGGGACTGTGCCGAGGCTCGGCATCCGGGGAATAGGTCGGTAAGACCCTTAGGTCCCCAGGGTGGGTCCGCCCTGTCGGCCGTTGTGGCGGCCGCCGGGGTGTCTCCGGTGGGGGCGTCTGGGGGGCATCATCCACCATTGGGTGTCTCCTGAACGCGAGAGGTTTGTGTGCGCTAGGCCGATGCAACACGCGATGTCAAATGCATGCCTTTGATCCGCGACAATATCATTGGCTTTATCTTTATACCATTCTACAGAGAGTATGATGCCTTCATGCAGATCACGCATTAAGGGATGTAACACCTCCCTCCTGAGACAAACAATACTAGTGTACAATACTAGTGTATGCCTTCTTCTTCGGATTGATCTTTCCGGGGGCAGATTTGACTCCGAACGGAAGACGATTGTGGCTGTACAGCCTTTGATGCGTATTGATTGTCAATAGTTCCTTCGAAGCGTCGTCGACATCCACCTGGAGGTAAGCATCGGCAAAATTTATCTGTGTGAAAATCGTTCCACCTTTCAACTTTGTGAAGATGTCATCGGGTGTGGGTAGTGGATGATGATGTAGCATCAGAGCGTCATTAAGGCCAGTGGAGTAGTTGGCGCATAGGCGAAGATTTCCGTCTGCCTTTTTCACCATGACGATCGGGGCGGCCCACTTGGAGGACGTGACAGGGGAGAGCACGTTTTCTTCCAGTAGACGGTCGATTTCCTTGTCCAGAGCGGTGACGTTGGCGTACGGTACGGGACGTTTCTTCTTGAAAACTGGTACTGCGTCACTTCTCAGCTTCAGCGTTGCCTTGGTCGTCGTACATCGTCCGAGACCAGTGTCGAAGACTGTTGCAAATTTGGTCTTCAGCTTGGCAACGATGCAATCTCGGGTAGCGGATACATGGTCCAAGACTATCGTCTGATGGATCTGATATTTCTTGACGGCTTTGTGTAGATCCGGCAGCTGCTTGATCCACGGCATCCCGAAGACGTTGCATTCATCTTCGGTAATGAAGCAAGTTCCACGTCCGCGAAACAGTCCTCCAGATGATTTGTGACCGTGAATTCCGTCCCAAAACATCCGCGAAATTTGAGAGGAGTTTCACTGGCTGCAAATCCGGTTACATTTGTCTTCTGAAGGAAGGGTGCTCCGATCCGCTTCCATTTCGAAACTGAGATTATGGTGATTTCCGCTCCTGTATCGAGTAGAAGATGGCTTAGATGACCATTGATGAGAACATTCAGAACTGGGTTCATCCCTCTTGAGAGCTGCTCCCGTTGTTGATGTTTCCATTGTGATGATAACGCATAGCTGATCCACTTTGTGGTCTTGATTCCTCGTTGTCAGGTAGAGGTTGATAGGAGTTTCGGTGATTCTTATGCTGCTGCTGCTGCTTCTGCTTTATCCTCTTCCCTCGGTTCCTTCTGCGGCGAAAGAAGTTGACTGCTGGATCGCTCTCGAGCATTTGGGAGTCCTCCTTGTACGATTTGATCAGCTGACATTCTGCCGTGAGGTCTTTTAGAGTGACCTCGGTCTGATCCAGCTTCCTCAGAAGGCGGGTGCGGTAATCCGCAAAGTCGGGCCCTTGGAATCCAGCTACGTAAAGCAAGCACTGGATCCCGTCAAAGTCTATGGTATCCAGCTTGGCCTCCGTGCATTTGGTCTTGACAAGGAGTTCGTAGTTGTTGAACTCCTGACCTTCGTACCTCAGTTTGAAACACTCAAAATGTCGACGAAACAACGTCTTGGCGGATCCGAATTGGTGCTCCATCACCTCTAGAACCTCGTTCTAGGACATTTCCGATGGTTGCCTGGGCGATGTAGCTGCTGTCAGAATTCGGTGACAGTCCTCGTCCATGGAGGAGACCAGCAATCGGATCTTGTCCTTCTCGTCAAGGTCGCCACACTCGTTATCGAAAAGGTCTTGATATCGCTTGAACCATATGTCGAAGGTGCGGTTTCGGTCTGGATCGTAGGTAAATTTTTCTATACGACGATGGAGGGAATCGAATATTTTGTGCTTGTCTTTGATTATGAGTGGGCTGGAGATTGTGGAAGGAATTGATATCTTCTCCATGAGCTTCCTGATGGCGTCTTCTTATTCGTTCATACGGCGCGATTGGAGATCCAACTGCTTTTGAACGGCTTGCAGAATAGCTGGAAGAGCGTCCATACTTGTAACTCCTACCTGATCGCCATTGTTGGATACTCGATGTGGAAGACGAGATAGGTTGCAGCTTTATTGGAGCAGTGAGGATAGAATGAATATTAATGAAAACAACCGCCTTATATACACTCCTAATGGGCGGTCTATATCATGGGCTTTATCTTTATACCATTCTGCAGTGAGGATGATGCCTTCATGCAGATCACGCATTCAAGGATGTAACAGACGGTCCATTTTTGGATACGCAACGCCTTGCTAAGACCTGTCGTTCACACTCTACTCTTTTGCGTGACTCCTCGCAAGCTTTCCCCTGCCTTATATGCCACATGATGTTTGACCATCGGATGTATATTGGCTCTCATCGACCTCGTTGTCGTATTTCTTCTCACCCCTTTTGTGAGAAAACAAAATTGTGCGGCGATCGGATGGTTGATTAGCCGTGAAATTCGCTCTTACTGAAGAACTAGCAATATGATGAGTTTGAATGATAAATGCATGCTTAGTTGCAAATACCTTGGGAGAACTCGTTCTGGGTCATTGGGTTTCGCTGTTATGCTGTTGACCAGTGTGGTCATCGTCAAACTACGACTCGTCCAAAAAGTTCACAAAATACTCTAATAGCACAGCCCTTCAGCGGAGAGACAAATAAATCCGCGCAGGTTTACAGGGTTGGCCATAATTATAGCGGCAAGACTTGCTGCAGTTAGCATACATTCTATCGACTTGTTGCAGTTAGCATACATTCTGTCGCGCACATGGCGCGCCGGTTTTATGGTTTTTTCATCATCATTTTTTCTAACTCCTGTTGAAATATTGTCAAAATTGGTCCCTTCATAGTGAAATGGTGTAGCCTTCTCCTGATCGTACCGCTATCATTTGTCTGCACAAAGCCGGCCGCCCACCCACCACGATCGCTAAGCACCTCGGCATCCACCGCAGCGTCGTGTATCGCACACTCCAACGTTATCAAGACCTTGGTGGACTCCAAGACCGCCGAAGAAGTGGAAGACCTCGTACTGCTCGCAAGCCGAAGGTCGTCGAGGCCGTCAGAAAGCGGATAGCAAGAAACGCGACTCGGAGCATCTCGACGATGACTCGCGACATGGGTATCTCACGGAAGTCAATGGAAAGGGTCGTCCACGAAGACCTTAAAATGTACCCCTACCGTACTCGGAAGGCTGCTATCCTCAGCGCCTCGAATCAGCAGGCGCAAGTCAAGAAGCTCTCGCTTCGGACGCGCAACAAGGGCCACCATTCAAACGTTCTCTCGGATAAGAAGCTCTTCATCGTCGAACAGCTGTTCAACGCTCAGAGCGTCAGAGTGATCGCAAGGAATGCCGAGGAAGCCGACAAGAAGGGAAGAGTCGTTCACCCGCAAGTCATGGTTTGGGCAGGGGTGTGTGCCTCGGGGAGGACGCCGTTGATATTCGTCGACCCCGGCGTCAAAATCGACAAAGATTACTATCTGAAGACGATTCTGAAAGGTGCTCTACTCCCGTGGGCGAGTTCCCTCTTTACCGGCCGCCCGTGGACATTCCAGCAAGATTGGGCGCCCGCCCACAAGGCCGAGGTCGTCCAAGCGTAATGCAAGAGCGAACTCCCCGACCTCATCTGGCAGAAGAATGGCCGGCATCGTCACCGCATTTGAACCCTCTGGACTATATCTTGTGGTCCCACCTTGAGAGCAAGGCGTGTGCCACTTCCCATCCCAATGTGGATTCTCTGAAGGCAGCGCTCATCCGAGAATGGGATGAAATCGACGACGCACTCTTGCGTCCGGTCATCGACGCCACTTCCCATCCCAATGTGGATTCTCTGAAGGCAGCGCTCATCCGAGAATGGGATGAAATCGACGACGCACTCTTGCGTCCGGTCATCGACGCCTTCATCGACGCCATCAACTGGAAGGCACGGACGACAGCAACTCCGCGCTGTCATCCGTGCCTTCCAGTTGTTACCTAATAAATTTTATCTTTATGGCTCGTTTGTACTTTTGCTTTCTGAGATATAAGGTGAAAAACTTGTCGCTATATTTATGGCCAACCCTGTGACATAAACGTGAATCGGGAAATCTTAGGCAGGGATAACGTGCCTAGGAGGGTCTCTTTACAGCAACTTTTGAAGGATTCGTAATGAGCTCAGAAAACGGTGACCGATGAAGGAAGGAGCTATTGAAGATACGAAATAAGCGTCGGTATCCCTTTTTTCCCCTTTCTGCTTACCCTACACCACAGGTACACGCAGTGGCGCAGAGGAAGCTGGTGTCACTGTCATCCACAATGGTATCTTTCAAGCGAGATAAGTGTTCAAGGTGATAAAACCTTGACATAATAACCTCGATAAAAAACTGCAAGTTCAGGACACGACCGAATAGCATACCGTAAGCGATTCCGTTAGCAGTCTGGATTTAGTGTGAACTAAAGGAGCGGGGTGATAAAAGCACTAACTGATATGTGGCTAGGCCAACAAGTTATTGGGTAAGCTAAATCACATTAACTTGTGATTCTAAGCGGAAGTGGAATGGGTGGCGCGTCACAAATAACTATCAACGATTTATGGTGACCATGCCTCAACTTAATCTTTAGTCCTATTAGGTTGAACGTCATAGAATGCAGATTACTTTCAACTTTCTCACTCTCAGAAGACTTTCACTTTTTTTACTTCACTTTTACTTTTTCACGCTAAGTGTGTAGTGCTCGACATATTCGCAGGAGAGCACCACATAACCAGCCCCTGGTCCTTCGCTTAAATTTTCCAGTATCACAAAAAAAAAACAAGGCAGTTTTATAGTCATTTCGGAAATTATAGCTCATGATAATGAAATCCATATTTTGAGGCTAATTTCAGCTGAGATCCTCATCTCTTCGCCGGTATCCGTCACAATTTCTAGAACTGATGTCGGTTTCATCGAAATGCTCGGCAATTTTATTTTTATGGCTATTGGTCCGTTCTACACAGGCTATTTGTCCGTTCTACACTGCTTTGTGCTGGTCAGTTTCTTCTCAGAAGACTTCTATGGCAGATGAGGATTTTTGCTGGAGCGTTGATGCCTTTGCTCAGGTTGTTGCAGCAGCATACTGTGCATCATACTGCACAAGAAAGTGGGAGGTTTGGCGCTGAAATACGGCAAACTTGCAACATCCACGATATCACCTCCATCGACGGGAACTTATGTAACCAAGTGTCCATCTGAATAATCACCTCCGACAATTACTACTGTTTGAATGGCGTCGTGACTTTTTATGTGTCAGAAATGTTCTCAATCATGAGGATCCTAAGTTGAATGCACACTTCGCGTTAATTAGATAAGACTTGCCTTATTGAGGCATTAAATCCTTGTGGGACCATCCAGGCCTTATTCTTTCCGCGGTAACGCTGCGCTATCACGGCATCACACCCGCTCACACGCGCGCTAGCTACGCCCACTTGAGTCAGTCAATAATTGGACAACTGAGCTGAAGCGAAGTGTTTAGCGTGGGTTTAACCGGCAAAGTGCCGTAATGATGCATCGTAGCGGCGCAAAAGTTGCAACTTAGACAGTTACCTGAGGATCTTCGGCCTCGAGAGGGCGGGAAAAACTTCACGTTACCTAATTTGAGAGGCAGCGAAGGTGAACACACAATGGTCACACGTCAGATCGATGATACATTTAATGCGACATATTTACTTTATTGTGGACGAATATTTATCACAAATGTATTTAACAACACATATTCTCATTCGCTTGGCATTCTAAATAAGCGCCAATAGAGTCTTCCTGCATTCAACCGAAGAAGGAAGCAGAAGGTTGTTGAATGCGAAAGAGGGGCCAATGAGGGTGGAGGGGAAGACACACTTTACGTTCCATGACTCTATGATAGCGTACCGCACACCACTGCTCACAAACACGTGAAGACATGAAGTCATGGCTAGCAACGTATCAATCACATTTCTACTGCATCGGCCGGGAATCGAACCCGGGCAGCCCGCGTGGCAGGCGAGCATTCTACCACCGAAACCAACTGTACTGGACGTTTTACTGGACCTTCAACAAGTACAAGTCCAATACATGGCAAAAACTGTGCCGGACAAGAGAAGAACCAGAAACGCATCAGGGGAATCCCGCTTACACCGCAGTGGACGGAACTATTCGGCTATCACAACCCCAGATACCCCGAGTTGGTCAAAAAAATAATTTTCGCCGAAACTTTGCCTAAGGTGGTTGTTTGCGGTGCTGATTACGAATATGACATCCGTTTTTGGCGTTCGCCCAAATTGGTGCAATTGCAGCATGTTGGTGCAGCAACTCGTTTTTACCGAAATCGCTGAAACTTTGCCTAGGGGGGTTATTTGAGGTGCTGATCACGAACATGACATCGGTTTTCAGCGCGGGCGCCGTTTTCAGCGCCTTTCAAAGCTGCGCCAGTCATGTTCATTTTTGCTACAGTGCGTAAATAGCTGGAGGGCGTCATCTTTCCGCTGTCGTCTTTCATTTGATACTATCATACAGTCATCATTGCACACACAAGTGTATATTTTCGCCTAAGCCTTAAAGGGGAAGGGAAGGTTCCCTCCCTTCCTAAGGTTTAGGCAAAACTTGCAGGAACAGTGTAGTACCCCTACCATATCAGCACTGTAATGGAACTGAACGACACTAGCCCCGAAAACGGATGTCATACTCGTGATCAGCACCCTAAATAACCCCCCTGGACAAAGTTTTAGCGATTTCGGTGAGAACGAGTTGCTGCACCAACATGGTGCAATTGCACCAATTTGGCGCGAACGCAAAAAACGGATGTCATATTCGTGATCAGCATCCCAAATAAACCCCCTAGGCAAAGCTTCGGCGAAAATTAGTTTTTTGACCAACTCGGGGTATCTGGGGTTGTAATAGCCGAATAGTCCCCAGTGGACTACTGCCCCACACTACAACGGTGTCTCAAAAATTTCGTGAACCTTGCACCCACATTGAGTTGTCGTGGTACGTCGGTCCCATGTCCCCATGCTTGCTTGCAGACAGCCAGACCAGCTCATTTTGCATAGATTCTGGCTATAGCGACTCCCACATTGGCTGCCGGGGGAGCCAATACGCTGGCAAGCTCGGTTTTGTGCGAAAGTGTCAATTGTCATTTGAAGGGCAATCATTTTGAGGATCTTCTTCCACAGAAAATAATGGTTCTGATGACAGCAAAGCGGCTGAGAAGTTAGGGAAGTGCCTGCGAAATACACCATCCTATCTATATCTGGCACAAAAGCCGCAAAAAGTAAAGTACTCCAGATGTGAGCAGTAGTAGACTATCGTAGATGACGTTCAGAACGCTAAGCTACAAATCAGCGGGAATAAGTTGGACAGTCAGGATCAATAAGCGACATGAGTTCTAATGCCTAGAGTACGCAGCGAGACCATTCGACCGTATGAAGCTGGCCGCAACGGGTAATGGGCAGCAGTGCCAAGGGACTGAAAGGTACAATCGTAGTGAGAGGAGCATCTTACAAAAAGTATGTTTAAAATGAGCTAGTGATGCCAACTTTTTTTGCAGCTCCTCTGCCGTCGTCTCCGATGTAACCAAGCATTGCCCATCGCAGTCAGAAATTTTCTCGGAAGCGGTGTGAATTGGGTGTTCGACCCACTATATTCCTCAGTTGTTCGTGATCGTACTGCTTATATCAAAAGACAGAGGCTACGCTGCTGCACATCGACGACCGTTATTCTGGTTGCATCCCGATGATCCATCTATCATATGAACCAATCACTTTGTGTGTGGATCCGTCTGTCGGTTTGTCGGTCTCTTTGCCGCGACGTCTATGGATATGCGGATGCGAAATGATATATGCGGAAATGTGGTGTTGTCGGGGGGGGGGGGGCATAATACAGTCCACTTACCGGCGCCTGGCAGGGCGAGGCCTACGGACTTGGATGAAAGTGTATCGATCCCTCTCACCCCGCCACACACGCTCGCTCTCGCCACGTACTCTCTCACCCAAGTCCGTAGGGCCACGCCCTGTCAGGCGTCGCGAACTAGACTGTACAGCAGGGCTGGAACAGTCCAAGTTGTGGGAAAGTGAAGACACGCAAGCGACCGCAAGCTTTCTAAGAAGTCATAGTCAGCTCAATCACTCACTTTCCTATGTGTGAACCAGCTGGCATATCGCACAGTATTTCGCGAATAGCACAATAGAATGATGGGAGAATGGTCGATGTTGACTTTTTGCTGAGCATCTTTTTTCTACATATAAGTGATAGATATTATCGATATCGAAGATATCACCGCTGAGCAAGGACACCATTTTTGAGAGGACCAGATGATTTAATTCTCGATACCTTCCGTTACAATGATATTGAATCAATGTTCAGGAAGGTAAATCCACTAATCACTAACCTTTCGGACACTATTGGAAGTTTAGATATTTAAGGGATCGACAATTTTGGGCTTCAATTGGTAGCAATTGGTCCACTTGCTGAGCATCTATTTTCTACATACTGGCGGTAGATCCATATGCCAGTCATCGATGCTTATCGTTTTTGTAAGCATGCATCACTATTTGGAATGTTACACAGTCTAGCAGCCGACACCCAATATTGTTGCTGGCACAGCAGCAGAGCTCAGAGGCAATGATTCGCTTGCTTTGCTATCACAAATCTAGATAGTGTTTTGATCATAAGTGTGGACGCAGTATCAAAAGGCATGCACCATTGTTTGGAACGCTACGCAATTTAGCGGTCGATACATCGGTAGCAGATATCAGAACATGGACAAAATATGTTTACCCAATAGCACTGAGCATCAGACGCCCTTACTATAGCAGTCGATGTGCCGTTATCAGTGTCGAAAAAGTCACATTTGGGTATCCGCATCCTGCAATACCTCTGAGTGTGAACATTCCACTGTTAACCAGAGGGGCGAAACGGATTTGGCTGCATTCGTCTTTTGAGGCTCCTTATCGAATCTTATCAACCGTTATCATTTTGGATCACCCACCACTGATGTACCCGTCCCACCCCTCGAAACACCTATGAGTGCCGGCACCCTAGAATCAACCTGAATGGGAACGGAATCAACGACATTCGCCTTTTGGCGCTCCTTATCAGCCCTTTGCGACGCGAAATGTGGATTTTCGGTCAAACAGACGTGTTATCGCATTCAGTGGGCATCTCTTAAAAATTTATACGTCTAAATATTCCTGAGGGATCTCTGTGAGCGCAACTTGCACACACTAGCGTATATTCGCCTAAGCCGTAATCGATTGGACGCAAGTGATGATAGGGAAAATCCTAAATTCGGACTGGGTAGCACAGCCAGCGCTGTCATACCAGCCTCTCCTGCATCGTTGCTACCGTGTGGCACCATCAAACATTGTTTCATAAGTGCATGAAAGGCAAGCTCAGAAGGGAAATGATCCCCGTAAATCACGATCAGTAGCAATCTATAGACACATGGGATGAGATGTACATTGTTGGGAAAGAATCTCGCAACGAGGCGTAGGGCGTGCGACGCGATGCGTGCTAGCTACGAGCACCGTGGGTAAGTGGGCTCTAGAGCCATTTACCGCGTGCTACACCTTATTTCAGACATTACGGGCCCGTCGTACCTCGCAGTCTGCACGCCGCGTTGTGAATTTTTCTGACGATGCGCTCAATATTGCAACTCCAGGGCTGGAACTATCGGTACCGTTTCTTTGTCAATAGTATGAGGATGCAGTCTTGACAGTTGGTTTTCAAAAAAATTTATCGAGCACATCTCAATCGCTCTGCAGAACTTCTTTTTATCTGTGCGAGCCTGAAGATTTGAATTCAACTCAAGCCTGTACAAAAATGATCAACCCATTTTCTTTTTATGAGGTTTGAATGATTTTGTCTTATTTTTTATTTAGAGTCAAAAACACATTTCAGGACAATCGTTGTGGGTGTTCCTTCCAAGAAGTCGAGGCTGCTGGAGGTCAAGCAAATTATGAATGAACCAACGAAAGCAACCCGACGAAGGCCTTCGGACGAATTTCAATGTCGATCATCGCGTAAACTCGTACGATATCATACAGTTTCCCTGTTGGTCTTACATCCACAATCCTTCGTCGCTTTATCTGACTTCATCGCAGATGGTAGATGGCACAAAGCCAGGACTGCCCCAATGACGGAACCGTGGAATGTGGGCGGCTCTGCTAGGCGTCTGGCGCCATCTATCTATAGGTTTGAGGGTCCTCATGACTCATTTGTGCAGCGGTAGAGAAACACTTTCTATGGCCGCAATGCTCAACGTATCTTGGGATGCCTCCTAGTAATTGTAAGATCTACATCCTTCTCCGATCCTTCAATAATGTCACTACAGTTGATTTTGCAGCAAACTGATTTTTACAAAACGAGTTGTCCAGATTTGTTAGCTTACGTAAGTGGAGAAAATGGTGAAAAACTGAGCTGAAGGCAGTGCCACAGAGACTAACGGGCGCAGATCGTAGTTGAGCCACAATGGCTCGGCTGCATCGCAGTTTCTCACCGATCACCCTATATCTTCCGTTTCCGACGCTTTGCGTAAGCCCTCATAGAAAAAAACATGTAATCAACGTCCTGCGAATGGTACTACTCAAGTCAACGTGGGAGATGTTCGCTCACAAAGAGTTTACCATGATGGGACCTAGTCACAGAACCAGGATTAGACGGTGATCCGACAGCTGATATTCCTCGCCCTACCCTTTCGTGTTGATAATGTCACTCTTAAAGGCACACCACGCGATAATCACATTAGTGGCTTACTTTCTTGTGGCAAGTAGGTCCTTAGATGGGTACTAAGGCTGCACCCTTTTTGCGGCTTGATAGTACATCCTCGTGACGATAGGCGCACTCAACCCGAGCCGAGTTGAGCCCATCGAGCCGAATCACACCTGGCTTAAGACGAACAACTTTCCAACGTGGCTCTTACGTGGAGAGGGAAACTTGCGATAAGACAAGACAAGGCAGCGATTCCTATAGCGAAGGCAGCTTCAACATGGGAGAACAGGTGATACCGTAGCATTTTTGCGCGATATCATCGGGCAAAAGCTTTTCTACAGTCTCCAATACTCGTACGGCGACTGAGGACAGGGCCCTTCAGTTTTGGTGGTTGTAAGGAGTTTTGATTCTTTTGACTTCACTGGTGAGTGAAACAGGACCTCTACATCCTGTAACACGCGCGATAGCTATCAAAATTTATCGCGTGGTGTGCCTTTAAACTGATCTGTGCATGAGAGAAGTTGGTACGCTACTAAAATGTGAGCGTGCATACATGTGCCCCCCCCCCCCCTCACAAATTCGAAAAGGGCCGACTTTAAAGGAACCGGAAGGGGGTCCGAAACAAGAAGAAGATGCAAAGAAATGAGCATTTTGTAATGAACACTCAAGGTTAGAAGCGATAATAGGCGAAAAAACCCGGACTCAAAAGCGCGACGCAGTGGTGTGTATTCGCATCCCGTTCGCATCAGCGCATCCATTCCGAGTTGTCCGCTGTAGGAGACGGCCGTGGGCCAACGTTAGTTGTAGCACCTGACTCCCAGCGCGGTGGAGTGGCCATTCCTAACTACATTAGCATTCATGTAAGTACATCTAGAAACAATATAAGAAAGAGCAAAGTAAAAAGTAAAGGAAAAAACAAATTTATAATAGAAACATCTTCTTTAGGCACCATGCCAAGGCGTCAAATTGGCGAGTTTGTGCAATGGCGGCCACTCAAACTCGTCCACACTACGTCTGTTCTACCGTGAGCCGAAATAACCCCTTCCTGGTGTCTTTAAGTAGTAACTACCTTTATATTGGCAGCATTTTTGGCCAAGTCCTTACAGAAGTCATTAGAACAAGGATATCTCTACAGGGCGTTTTGATTGCAGTACATCGATATGAGTATCTGTAAGAGAAGCTGTACCTTCATGTCACGATAAATTTTTTTCAAGAAGAATTACTAGTCAAGACGAATTTTCTGTACGCTGGGACAAAAAGTCCCATTGACTCTAATAGGGCAGCAGGAGTTCAACCAGCATAAAGATCATTACTATATGAATAGTGCAAAATCTTTTCAAGGTAGATTCCCGACGGAATCTTCTGATGCCTTGCTATCGAAAATTCCGCGATGCTCAGCCTACGCTCATAGGCCGACAGCAAACGCTGCTATTTTGCGACTTTGCGTTGTAGCACTTTCGCATGCCATTCTGTGTTGTTGAGATTCTGCGAGGATGACTCTTCGCTTACGGCGTTCAGAAACGGCAGAATCACGAAAACACGGAGTTCGAGACCGGCCATAGGTTGCGTAGTTCCAAAAAGTAGAAGGATAGGAGAATTAGCATTGGAAATCACTGTGAATGGGGTGAACATAGGTCAGATTACGCGAGAAGGTGGTGGCCAATCCTCAGAAAAAGCAGCAGAGCAATAGACGCATGTGGCGATGCGATTAGCGTCACGCGGTGGTCTAGGGGATGCACATGACGCACAACCCTTTTGATGGGGTTGAAAAGGACTTCTTGCTGCGATACTCAGTAATCTATCATTTTGAAGATCGTGTGATCAAAGATGGTATGCATTTTATGCGTTATTGGGTTTTCTTACACCCCTATTTCCTGGATGCGCAATAGGCAAAGGATATCGAGCAATTTGTATCCAATCCAAATCCATCCAATTCCTTCGGCGGGAGCACTTCTCGGTCGAGGTAGCGTGGAGGGTAGGGGCGTGTTTTGAATTCCTTAAAGTGATCCATACATCACAAAAGAGGTTTTCGCTTGTGAGCCAATCACGAAAAAATCTTCAATCGATTGACGACCTCTTTTGGGGAGATGGCTGAAGTACACGCACAGACTGCCCCAAATGCGTCGTCCTAGGGGTTCTTATTTCCCAAAACTACAATGTTAGGCCTGCGTGAAACAAGTATCACTGTGAGGCACTCGGAGAGCGCTTCGTATGAGTTTGTACCTCGAACGGCTTTCTGCGCATGGAATAAGGCGCGGGATAGGTACGGTGCCCTTCATTCGCATGCAATTGCCGCACTTTGCAATGCGAAATCCTGTTCCAGCAATTTCGCGAGTCCGAATCCCGTCTGAGACCAATGCTTTCGCCCATAACTCAGCACTATTGTGATATCTGTCCTAATGATATAATCTTATTTGGTTCACTTTTGTACTCCGTGGCACCGAGTGGGTAGAACGCTGCCTGAAACACATTTCACACGTGGTTTCTAGACCTTACCTTCCCCAACCTTTCCAACATTTTCGCATTCGCATGTGCCTCATACATAGGGAAGTCGTCATGACAGCGACGACACACACTCAAGTCACACGTCTCACTCAGCACCGCCGTGAGCAGCGGAAAAATTAGCGTCAAGGTGTCCGCCTTATTCATAGTGGTTGTTTTTTTCAGGCGTAGACAACCTAAAACTTAAAGAGGTGAGGATTAATTTGGCACAGTGTATGACATTGCTACATTGCTCAGAGTTGACAAATCAGGCAAACAGGAGAAGGGAAGTGGGTGTCGGATGGGCGATAGGTGAACAGGTGGAAAATAGTTGGAGCTTCAGTACTTGTAAAAAAATATACACGACTTTAGGATTTTGACAATACCTCTAGGCGACTACTATATATTCTGTTTGAATTTACTATGTCCCGAAGGCAGGTACTCCCTAATAAAATGTGGTGTTTCAGCTCTTAAGGGAAGGACTGTTACTCGAAGTGGTCATTTGAAATGACCTTCGTGGCACTGTTAGAGCTCGGAGTGCTATTTATCAATCTGCTTTCATTTCTAAAGAAATAGATCAATTCATTGCCCCTGTATTACGTTACGAAAGTTATGAACCAGATTCAAGTGATCCAAATCAAGAATTTTTCAAATGGAAAACTGCTTAGCACAAATACAATGCTTCAATTTTCGGCAACATTTAGCCCCAACCGGCAGGATTGTAGAAAAGGATAAATTTGAGTAACTTCGAACTTGTGGAGGGTAATGAAACTCGTGAAAAAACGAATATAGTACCAACATGACGCCAACAGTGGCGCCCGTGCCACAGGCGTTTCGTCGTAGGGTGATTTCAAATCCTTGTAATGCGTGTACCAAGCTGTTTCACGCCAAAACAGTGTCGTATGTTTTATGGAGCGAAATACAAGCGCTTGCAAGTTCCCCCCAAATCGGAATGTTCACTGAAGATCACCTACTCGACCTCTTCAAAATGGGAAGTGATGGGAATGGTTAGAATGAATAATTTCGAGTCAGAAAGAGTCCTCTTAGCCGCTTTTTAACAATGAGTCCATAATGACGTCATCAACACTGTCACCTTCTCGGAGCCATATACATTGTCTTGGACCATAGTACATTGTCTTTTGGGATATCGAGGAATGATAGATTGACGATTGATAGATTACTACAAAAAAATTGTTCGTTAAAGGCAATCAAAGAAGATCTGGAAATGTGTATCATGAAACATCGCAAAACGGCTCCGAGAAACATTTTTGATAGATTGATCTAAAACGCATTTTCTCTTTATACCAGTTGGGCTATCGCACAGTACTGCGCAAGTAACACGATAGAACTACAGCCCATTTCAGAATGTTAACGTGTACCAAACCTTCTCCCCCCCCCCCCCCCCCCACACACACACACTCACTCTCGCCACTCACCGCCAAGCCCTGTCACGCAATGGACTGTACCTCAAACTTGGGTAATTAAACCACAGAGTGGACACACAGACACAGAGTGGACACACAGACAAACGGACAAACCAAACTCCTGGTTTATATAAGGTATGAATGTTCGGAGTGCATTTCCGACAAATTTAAGAAAGGCTCCCATCAAGGTTCCATACCGGTGACCATTCGATCTTGAGTACGAACAGCTATCCCATCAGCTATAGAGGGACCCACGCGTCACGTCCGCCTATCGTACCTTCGGTCAGTTGCTGCTCTCGAAACACTTGCAACTCTGCTCCTAAAGACTGACAGCAGATGTGGAACGCGCATTGGTAAATGGCATCCCCAGCTCCAGCAATGCCATGAACCAAATTCCAAGAGGTTACTTTGACCTACCATCCTTTCCTTGAAAGTAGTGTGCAGGAGCAAGTATAAGAGTGATCAGACTTCCAAAAATGCAACTAGCCATAACAGCTTGTACCTCAACGGAACGACAGGTGATTGAAAATTATTATGCAGTATTTTTGTTCGTTGCTACACACTTGACACAGTTGACAACTTCCACACTTAGGCATGGAGTCAATGGGTGGCTCAGTCGACTGAGGAACAGACTAACACTTCCTTTAAAGTTGAACACACCTTGTTTCATTATTACTGATCGTGTGCTGCCCAACCTTTCCACACATCCTCAATGATGCTAGGGTCACACGACTGGCATCTCCGCTCCAATGAATGCACCTTTTCCGCTAGACTCACTCATGCATCGCAAAAACGAGTGCTTTAAGCCCTTTTTTTGAAGAACAAAATCGGCACTGTAAAAATGACATGCACAGTGATACGCAACATCCTCGAGGATCCATCTCTATGCATCCCCATACATGACATGTCGATCTCATCAAATTGGATTCTCTTCCCTCCCAAAGGGTAGGTCCCCAAACCAAACCATAACCGAGCTATTGACCTGCCAGGATGGAAGATGATACTCCCCACAGGACGGATCTTTGCTGTGGGGTGGGCTTCCAATGCCATTTGGTATCACAGGCTTCCTCTTGTTGTTTCAGATCGGTGCTAGAATACCCACCTCGGCTATTCACGAACTTATTCCTATGGTGATCACAAAAATGTGCGGTTTTTGACGATGAGTCTTCCTTCCAATTTGCAGTTTGGTGACACCCGACAGCAAAAACACGAATTATGGCTACTTAGGTCATGAGTTCCCTTCTAAGTGATCTTCTCTCTAAGGCTATGGCCGCGTGCAGCATGCGATTAATTTTCCTGCTGGCCATGAGAGAGTGCTGATAGGAGGAGAAAAGACTTGTCAGCGCGTGCATGCGGTGCGAAGTGTGGAACGATACAGCTGCCGCGTGGCGCAACGGTGGGCGCTTGCTCGCGCTGCTTCCATCGTACCTCAATCAGGGTCACCTTGTAGGTACTTTAATAATGCAATGGTAACCTTGTAGGTACTTCAATAATGCGCTAAGGTTTAGCGCATCATGCTGCAGCAAACTTTGATGCCTTGACAGGCATACAGGAGAGCTGATCTATTTTGGTGTAGTAGCCTGTCTAGATGTGTGGTTTCCCCTATGCTTAATAATGCGGAAGTTTCAGGAGGCCACGAGCTATAACCGTGGGGGAGACCCAATGTAGAAAAGTGCCTGTCATCTTGACTTTAGTGAAGTGACAGAGGGAGTATCCTCAACAACGCGCAATTCTAGCAGTACACGTCATCGCTAACCGTCGCATCGCAATGTGGCTGTGACGTCACACAGCACATGCCGTATCCACGCGCCGGCGACTTTTCCCTCCCGTTTTGGGTTCCACTTGTGGCCCAGACTCCTCTTCTCCCTATATCGATCTATCTCTCTATCTGTATGCCTGTCTACCTGTTTGTTTGATTTTCTGGTTGTCTGAGTTACTTATTTGTCTGCTTGTCCATCTGGCTGGCTGCCCGTTTGTAATGTATGTATATACAAGGGTGCCAAAAAAGTGATTTTTCTTCTCCACTTTCAATCCCATTTTAGTCAAACTTCAACAAACTCTGACAAGATATTTTCATCCCCAAAGTTAAGCGCAGACCTCGCTCTATCACTATACTCCGTAACAACCTCCTGCACGAGAAGAAACAGGAGCTTGTTCCGAGTGAACAAGGTTTGTCACCTCAGCTCGGCAAAGTCCAAAATTTCGTCGCTCTCGTTCACAACCTTGCTATGGTCCGTTATCTGCGGGTAGCTAAGGGGTCCATATGGGGGTTCTCGAACATCCCGTTTTTTCGGGTCCAGCGCTCTTCGTTTTCACGAACCAGAACGTGCCGTTATCATTGAGACCTCTCCGGAGGCAGGTTTGAGGCCTGAAAAGTGATACTTCGGATCACAGCGGCGTTGTCCGAGCAGCAGGAGCTCTGTGACTTCCATGAACCGAAGGGCCTATCCAGAGGAAGCTTCCCACAAAAGACCTACCACGGAACCTAGCTCCACTGTGCTAAGCGGACCTTGATATCGTAGGTGCTCTGAAGCCCGACTGCGCTGACTGAAGGCTCTGTATTTTGATGAAGGTGAAAGTAGTGAGTCTCAGCTTGCTCCTGTTTCTAAAGGAACATTTCGGGAACATTTTGCCCCAATACTTTTGTCTCTTTCGTTTCCCTATTTTTTTATACTTGGCGGATGCGAGCCGTGGAAGAATAACTTTTTGGCACCCCTTGTATATGTATATTTGTACGTATGGATGTGCGTATATGTAGGACGTAAGATTTTTCGAAACAGAAGAAGAACAATCTGGGACGATAGTAATCCACTCATTAACGTTGTCTTCATGAATTTCAGCCATGAAACTACCTCGTACTCGTTCGGCACCCGATAAACAGCTTTCGCACACACACACAGGACCGGCTAGGTGTCATTCACATGAACCCCGTCACAAGGTCAGGGAATTGGCTCTCAAATAATATTCCAACTGCTATAGCATTACCTTTATCACGCAGAGTATTCATCTAATGCTTTTACGTCTCTTCTAAGCACATCATAAATAGGTCTCACCAAAAATGGCACGCAAATACGTCGCGACATTTATGGATCCACCTGTAGGTGGCTAATATATCTAGGCAGATATAAAGATTGATAAAAAAACAGCAAAAAATAAGAAAACTTATAAAAATTAATGGTTTTGAACTTGTTGAGAGAAAACCACTCATAATATAAGTCTACCCTATAATTGAGTTCATAAGTTGAGTAACGATGACTATTTAATCGTATATTAAATATTTTCAAAAAATCCTTAATGTTATTCTAGGCCCTATTCCAAAGCCCAGTATCTTGACAAGAAAGCTGAAAATTACCGGTAGATACGCTACAGCAATCTAGGAAAGCGGAAGGAAAAGTGTACTCAGGTATATAGCTCACAAGGGAGGTCTTTCATGACGCGCTTTCGGAAAACGGTTTTTTCCATTATATGGGGGTATCTACATGAAACATATAACTGACTTCCATTTTTGCTGCGCGGCCCTACAAATGCCAAAAAAGGAGTAAAGAAATTTTTTTTCAAAAAAGCGATTTTAACCCACTTATAGAAACGCATCCTCCTTGCAACTTTGATGATGTGCAGATCCAATAGTGTTCCTCTATTTCACATCCAAAACAAAGTCAAATACGGAAAAAAATGGAACCTTATTTCCACCTCGTACTAAAAGTGCGTAGCAGTCTCATAACGGTTCCCCGACTGGACCGATCCTGTGGCCACTGGGTGGCCTACTGGATACGGCGGTGGGCTCTCAAATGGATGAAGTGCTGGGCTGGTGGTTCGAGTCCCGGCAACGGCGAACTTTTGCATTTTTTTTGCATTCACTTTTTTGCCTTCAAATATGTCTGTTTATGCCAAATGACTACGATTTTCGTTGACAACATACCAAAATGACCCTATTTACGAATTGTCAATGAATTTGGTGATGAGACCTTTTTGGACACGAAACAGCCCGTAACGCTCGAAATTCGCGCTTCCGCACAAAATGAGTGTCATATTCGTGTTCAGGGGGTCAAACTACCCATGGGGACACATTACTAGCCAATTCCAATTTTGACCCTAACTTCGAAAAAGATGTTCATGGGAAAGATGAAAAAAAAGATGGTCATGGGGACATGGTGCGCTTTCTACTTGTATAAGTGAGTAACTCACAAAATCGATGAAAATCAATGGAATATGCACAGCATGGATGCCTGTCGCTATAATTTCGGCTATCAAGCACCAAGCAAGAGAAATAGAGAGAATTTCCTAACAAGTGATATCGTCGTCTCCTTCATCGAATGTGCAATCGATGGTGTACCAATGCCCAGCTCAAATTTTCGAACTTGGGTCGAAATCTCGATTGGCCTGGAAACTTACCCCCAAGGGAAGTTCGACCTCCTGCACACGAATATCAAATCCGTTTCACGCAAAAACGCCTCGTTCGTGCGCTATGAGCGCTGAAAGGCCAGAAAGTTGGGCTGTCAAAGTTGGTGAAAACTGGCAATAGAGGGCAGTTCGGAGCTCTAAATGTGATTACTGCACTCAATCTTCATATTCAAATGTTTACGAGCCCAAAAACTGAAAATCTAAATTTTGCAAAAATTTGTCCTCGGTGGGGGTCGAACCATCAACCCAGTTTTTGGCATTTGTAGGGCCACGCAGCGAAAATGGACATCAGTTGTATGGTTCTTGTACGTACCCCTATACATGCAAAAAACAGCTTTCAAAAAGCGCGTCATGAGTTGGAAGACCATCCTCGTCAGTATAGGCATGATGAACGGCTGAGGACGATGGGTTGTTCGGACGACAGAAATAGGTGCTCATAGTGAATTGAAACGTTTTCCGCTGAACAACGCGCCGTAGCATTCAAACGGGGGGGCATACCGTGGAGCGGCTGAGAACTGAGCGATGATGAATATGTAGATACATAAACACGCACACAGACATACATCTATGTGAACACACACTTACAGACAACATCAACCTCTAAATCCGAATCTTGCAGGAAGGCGTCGGAGCTCCTTCAGTGATGCAGTGATGGTAGTAGAAGTCATCGTATGATCTCAGGCCATTTGGAGAAGGCATCCACGGCCACAAGGTAGAAAATTCCGTCATGAGGGCTAGCATAGCCAATGTGTATGCAGCTTCATGGTGCACTTAGGCGAGGCCAGGGGCAAAGTGTTGGATCGATCGGTAATTTTGCAGCTTCTTGATAGTTAAAGCGAGAGCGCAGGAGATCCACATCTTCATTGATTCCTGTCCATAATACATGACTGCGTGCGAAATTCTCTATGAACGCTGCCTTAGTTCCAGCCGCCTTTTTTATCCTGCCCGCCTACGGTCCACTTTGCCGAGGAATGACTCAGGTCAGAGTAATGAGCATGATAGCAGAATGATACTTATCCTATCGTATCAAAACCGTATAGTTTGGAATGATGTATCAAATCACCACCAACAATAACGATTTCTACGGAGTTAGCAGGAATCAACTCAGTTTCAACGTTATCGGCTTTCCTATTCGTGATTTTACAAAACGCTGAAACAACAGGTCAAAGAGATGGATCCATCCCAGTTTCACGGAAACTTTGTTCATTCGGGAAAAAGAAATTACTGTAACGACTTTGGCCCTCATGAAGGATTTTGAGTGATGGTGTCTATTTAATCTCAAATGTTCTAGTATGAACTCAGAAGAGAGTCCCTTTGTCTGTTTTCAAAATGAATGAAACAAAATCTCTAGCAGAAATCATGCCAACAACATCTTGATTACCATGATGTTCACTATCGCAAACGAGCCTGACATTAGTAGCATCCGAAAAAAATTTGAAACTCACCTTATGAGCAGCCAAAGCTGAAGGTCCTGCGCCGAGGCCTGGATCCATAGGCTCTCACATAATCTGAGCGATTGCGCACAGTTCACTACTTTGATTTACTGAGATTACTACCCAATGTGATTGTGCAATGATAAAAAATTTGCATTGTCATGGACCAATACGTCGATGGTGGTTTTGGACTGCGGCAAGGAGCTTATTGTTACTTACCTGGGCTACTCTGTTACCAACCCTCGCCAGGGCACTCCCAGGTGTCGAGGAAAATGGCCGCTTCAGTGCGACCCCCCCCCCTCTTCGGGTCTCAAATGCGACCCCCCCCTACTGGCTTCCACAGCAGCGCAAGATTGTATGATTGCTATATTTCATGTTTTGTGTAGTTGTATTGATTTCTTTTGTAATAAATGTTACAGTACAAATATTGCGAACATTTATTTTTCCCTTAGGCACAGTAAAAGGTAATCGAAGAAGTACAAACCAAAAAAATTACAATTTCACACATTAAATCTCATTGAATCGAACACGAAATATAAAGAAAACAAAAAAATCTTTCTTTCTGAAACTTCTCTCGTTTTACTCGGAAACTTCTTCAACGGACCTAAAAAAAAAAAGCATCTAAAAGGAAGCAAAACAAACATATATAGATAAAGTAAAAGACGAAAATGTATAAAAAGAGCATTACAAGAATAAGTGAACAATATTAAACATGAAGAATGAAAAGAAAACAACAAACCTCTTCCCTGAACGCCTTCCCTCGATTTAATCGGCCACTTCTTCAACGGACCTGAAAAAAGCAAAATCAAACATATATAGGTAAAGCAAAACGCGAAAACGTAAGAAAAAGAGTAACATAAGAATAAGTGAACAATATTAAACATGAAGAATGAAAAGGAAACAGCAGACCTCATTTTCTGAAAAAAAAGCAACATACCTTCCTGCGGGCGGCGTCGGACTTCACTATCAAAAAATACCTGAAAAAAAGTACATGAAATAAGCATTAAAGACATTGAAACATTAAGTACAACGTAAATATTACGACTAATTATGAAAAACAGTCAAAGAACAATTGCAAGATCTGAAAAAAGCAACATACCTTCCTATGGGAGGCCTTTGGATTTTACGATGAAGAATACCTGAAAAAAGGACATGAAATGAGCATTAGAAACATTTAAACATAAAGCATAATGGAAACTATATGACTATATATGAAAAATATTCAATATACATAACAAATTCCGAAAAAAAGCAACATACCTTGATGCGGCGCGCGTCCGAAATTCGACCATGAACGATACCTTAAAAAAGGACATGAAATAAGCATTAGAAACATTTAAACATAAAGCATAATGGAAACTATACGACTATATATGAAAAATATTCAATATACATAACAAATTCTGAAAAAAAAGCAACATACCTTGATGCGATCAACGGGACGGCTTCGACTATTGAAGAAATCTGGAAAAAAAACACATGTAAACAAACATTAAACACATTTCAACATAAGGCACAACGAAACATGAGCATAAAAACATAAAAACATAAAACATAACAGAGCAAAACATGAAAAATACCTATTAAAAATTCAAAAACTTGAAGTTCGCGGTAACAGTAGAAGCGCGGCGGTTGCGTCGCGGCGTGCGAACCTGGAGCGCGCTAATCGACAAAAATGGCTGAAAATCGCGAAAGTAGACCTTGTTTGAACGACCATAACTTTCCTCATATACTATGATTTGGGAGTTCAGGTGTTTTTTAGAAAGAGCTAGGTTTGTTCTTTCCAATGACTACTTTAGTTACTTCAAATGTTCAGAAATGAGAGAGGAATGCGAGTCGAGGATTAGTCGAGGAAAATGAAAATTGCATGCGGGTTTTTTGGCTTCTAACAGTTATAACTTTTTTTGTGCTGCATGTTTTGCAATCCCAGTTGTTTTTCTGAAACTAGAGACTTCGTTCTTTCCAACGCGCTTTCAAACTCCTTTGTACGTTGCCTAGTTCTTGAGAAACGTGAGTCGAGGAAATGTCGAGGAAAATTTTTTTGCCATCAAGAGCGTGACAGCGTCGCACAGAGAGCGTTCAAAACCTCCTCAAAAGCAGCCTCATACTTTCTAAACAATTTTGCTGATAGCAGTGCAGTAAAACCAACACCTTAGCGTTCTCCATCCTTGCTCTGGGTATGCGCCATGCCTCCTACTTTCGCAGTAGATGTGATTGGAAGGGCAGTAGATGTAATTAGAAGGGTGGTTGGCCTAGTAAGCTGATCTCGTGCGGCTGTCAGATAGGACATACACTTGTGGCTTCGCTTAAGGGATCCGCCATGCACTGGGCTCCTGCTACGAGTTGCAGATAACATTGAAAGGGTGTTTCACGGTGCGAGTGATCAGTGAATACTCTTTGAATACTTTAACAGCCATTAGGCTCAGAAGATGTGAAAGGAGCAGATTAGGAGCTGAAACCTCAGATAGGCTGATGAGGTGAGCTTTACCAAAGCCTAATGAGGTCAGCTTTACCAAATTTTAGCGCTCCATATAGTTTAATTTAAAACTGCCAATACTCATCTCCATATCAAAAATCTACTGCGGAGTTCAACACGATGAACTTACCATACTTATCGTTACGCCCGAAACTCTGGCCAAGCAGTGGGCTAACACACTTCCTGGTTCAGGATTTTCGGCTCACATGCCATCGACATTTAAAATTTCTGAATGGTTCATGAAGCATGAGGGAAAGCCAATTGTTTCAGGTATTTTTCTACGACATGCCTCTCCGATCATGGTTGACTCAGGATTTCAGGTGCTGCACAAGATCTTGTAAAACATCTGCCCAGCATTCCATGACCTCGCACAAGTTCATGAGCAGACCAGATGCACACGTCATACGACTATCAAAAGAGGATCATGAAACAGCGAAAACAATGATCTTTTCTTCTGGTGCTCTTCTTGATGATGATAATGTTGATAGAGACACTTCATAGGGCTTTAATTTTTATCTGAACAATCATTTACATGCACCACTGCAACAGAATTATAACAATTTAACAACTGAACAACAAGCAGACTTTGCTGGATTGCTTGTCTCCGTTAGACTCCGTTGCTAGTATGACTGGTGTAGCCTAAAATGAAAATGTATTTTTCTTCTCCTAAATGGATACCGACATGTCGTTCTTGCACGCAACAATGAACTCTATGGTAGCAATGCAATAACATAAACGTATAGTTTACGTTAATGTGAGTATATTGGTTCTATCCGCTACTAGATAGGCCCCTCCATAACGATGAGGTGTGTGTCATCATGGCAGCGCGATGGTGAGTGCTAAACGCGTAACGAGTCCATAAATGATGGCGGTCACCTTTTCAAGATGGTCTACACCCATCTGCGATTCAGACAGCGAGGTAGCGGTGGCTCTTTTCGTGTATGAGGGGCAGATATCGACTGTACGATGGGCTAGAGGAAATTCCCATAAAATTATCGCTTAGCTACAGATGCGACCCCCCCCCTCCGCTCCGGTCGAGTGCGACCCCCCCGTCGAGGAATCCTCGACTCCCGGAGTGCCCTGACCCTCGCTGGCAGCCGCGCCATGTGCGCGATGAGGTAAGTTTGGTAACTACCAATCAACTGGCGGCGCAGCTCCGTGAGGTCGGGGAGCCACCATTCGCAGGTCAACGTCTCGATCACGTTTTGGCATCCCCGTCCATCCCAGGCAAGATCACCACCGCTCGCCGACGGCTTGTGGGATAGTTGAATCCCTGTCGTTGTATGTGTCATGATTACAAACCAGATGTTGCTTCATTGCTCATAGGTCCCACGGCGCTCTTTCTTAAATTGATCTGGTGTAAAGACCAACCAACTAATAATATAAGACAAGTATGTCTGATAATAGGAAACACTTCCTTGTCGATAAATTTTGCATTCAAACACATTTGAAGGTGTCGCATTCAGTTACACTGCCCATTTTGAAATGCAAATTGTAATACAAAGTCTCAAAACATATTGAAATTCAAGTGGTGATAATTGAACACTTCAGAGTGCGATCGTGAGAATAATCCAATCATATCAAGTCGCCGTGGATACAGTGCCTACGCTAGCCTTTGCACTGTATCTTTTGCAATTTCAAAACGTTACACTTTTCAGGCCACGGATCTCCTTCACCGAGGGGCTTCTCTCGCTGAAGGATCTCGAGCCGTTAGGTGGCAAGGCTACGTGGCGCGACCCCAGGTGGCGGATAGGGGGCTAATCGCGGACCAAAAGCCATCATGTACCTGCCCTGAGACGCAGGTGGATCCAGGGGATGGACTCCCTGTTTCTGCTGCGCTGGGCTGACTCATACCCTCTGTATCCGTGCAGACGTTTCTTGCATACGTGTGAGAGCGTTCTGTATGGTGCAGTTGGTATCCTGCATTCGGGCCAGCCAAAAGCCAGCATTCTAACGACTGGGGGGTACATGGGAGGTGGTCCGGGGTCGCCTCCAACAAATAAACCCCACGTCCACTTCGGGATAGCCTGGCTAACTACCCGGAGTATACCCAGCCCCTACGACAGAGCCCGGCAAGCTACTCTTGGGTCTTCATTATGCTGAAATCAACAATAGAAATGGGGCTCATTCCCCTGAACCTGAGGGAGCCCCCAATACGGCAGCGTTGGGTAGGACCGCTCGGGAGAGGCTGCCAAAATCTCAGGGCTACAACAAGCTGTCTAAATCAAGAAGGACTAAGATGGCTATCTGTACTTACAACGCACGAACTCTTGCATCGGAAGCGAGTATTGAAGATCTGATGATTCAAGCCAGGAAGATCAAGTACGACGTCATCGGACTGACCGAGACGAGGAGGCATCGCCCGCTACACGCCGTTTACGAGACTGGCGAAGAGCTGTTCCTTGGAACATGCGACAGGAGAGGCGTTGGCGGTGTGGGCGTTCTCGTCAACACGCACTTGGCCATGAACATCGATTCGTACGAAAATCTGACAACGCGAATCGGACGTTTGCGATTGAAAAGATGTGGTTCAGTTCCGGCTTTGACCATCTTCGTCGCCTACGCACCAACGTCAAGCTACGACGAGGACGAGCTCGAAGCATTTTATGTCGAATTGGAGAAGTTCTATAAGGAAGACCACACCTTCTTCAAGGTAATCGTCGGCGATTTCAACGCCAAGATCGGCCCTAGAAGAACGGACAATGTCACATCGGGAGTCACGGAACGGAGTGAAATGAGCAGGGTGGAAGGCTGCCTGAGTTTATTATTTCGATCAACTCCATCCATGGTAACCCACAGTTCCAGAAGCCCTCTCATCTGCGATGGACTTGGGAGTCATCCGGTGGACAATTCCATAATGAGATCGATCACGTCATCTTCAATCGAAGGTTTTGCCTGACCGACGTCGCTGTTATTCCGAAGTTCTATACGGGATCAGACCATCGACTCATCCACGCGAGATTCCTTTTCTCGATACGTGGAGAGAGAGCCGCAATTCAAGGAGCGAAGGCACAAGACAGTCATCAACTGGGAACACTTCGTTTCTCTCGCAGGTGTATGGGAGAATTCCGTTATCGAAAACATCGACGACGAGTACAACCGGCTCGTTGAGCACCTTCACGATAGTGCCAAGGGGGCAGAGAGTTTGAAAGTCACCAAGAGGCGTCTCTCTTCAGAAACTCTCGAGCTGATACGCCTACGTGGAGCCGCACGAGCCGCAGGCGACTACCAACTGACGTCCGAGCTTGCGAAGCAGTGCAAAGAGGCGATAAAAGAAGATCTCAAGGAGAGAAGAGCAGCAGTGCTGGCTGAAGCAGCAGAGGCTGAGAGGAGCATACGCAATGCCCGCCGAAGTTTTGCCAGTTACAAGACCAAAATGACCGGTCTCCGACGTCCGGACGGTACCGTTACTGCTTCCCGAAGGGCAATGGAGAAGGTCATCTACGACTTCTACTCAGATCTCTTCAATAGCCTTGTCCAACTGCCAGGGAACAATCTGAAGCAGGATGGATATGTCGTTCCATCGGTTCTCCCTTGCGAAGTCCGACATGCCATTTCGTCGGTGAAGAATGGTACAGCAACCGGCCCCGACAGGGTTAGACCAGAACATCTGAAGAATCTTCCGCCAATCATCGTCAAAGCACTGGCGCGACTCTTCGCTACGCTACCTGTCGGAATGCGAGGTACTCACCTCGTGGAAAACCAGCAGGACTGTGTTGCTGTATAAGAAGGGAGATCCACACGACATTGGCAACTATCGTCCAATCTGCCTGCATCTGCCTAGTCTACAAGCTCTTCACTTGAGTTATCTTGAATAGGATTGGTAGAACTTTAGACGAAGGACAGCCATGCGAGCAAGCAGGATTTCGGAGAGGATTCAGTACAATCGATCACATCCACACGGTCACTAGGCTCACTGAAGTTTCGCGAGAGTACAAGATGCCGTCATGTCTCACGTTCATCGATTTGAAGATAGCCTTCGACTCTGAAGAGACAGAAGCGGTTATCGAAGCCCTAGGAAATCAGGGTGTGCCTTCTCAGTACATAAGAGTACTTCGTGAGCTCTACAGCAACTTCACGACCAGGATCTCGCCATTCTACAAGGAACTCATCATCGACGTGAAGAGAGGGGTTCGACAAGGCGAAACCATCTCGCCTAAACTTTTCAGCGCCGCTCTTGAGAGCGTCATGCGTCAACTGGAATGGGAAGGAATGGGAGTGAAGGTTAACGGCCGGCATGTACATCCCCTCCGCTTCGCTGACGACATTGCGCTTATAACACCGACGATCCAGCAAGCGGAGCGAATGCTAGCCGATTTCGACAGCAAGTGTGGAAAAATCAGTCTGCAGCTGAACCTAACGAAGACGATGTTTATGAGAAACGGATTGGTACCTGATGCCCCATTCACGCTCAACGAAGCGAACATCACCGAATGCTTCAGCTATGTGTACTTAGGTCGGGAAAACAATATGATGAACGACTTAGCACCAGAGCTGAGCAGGAGGAAAAGAGCGGCTTGAAGAGCCTTCGAGACCATCGAGAGAGTAGAGAAGATGACGAAGAACATCCAGCTCCGCGCCCATCTCTTCCATTCTGCTGTCCTTCCTGCCCTAACATACGCCTCGGAGACTTGGACTCTACGTAAGCAGGAGGAGCATGCGGTTGGCGTCATCCAACGCGCCATCGAAAGGACGATGCTCGGAGTATCCCGATACACGCAAGTGCAGAGGGGAATCCGGAATTCCGAACTCCGTCGTCGATCAAAGATCAGGGACGTCGTCGTACTTGCCAAGGAATCAAAGATTAGATGGGCCGGACACGTCATGCGATATCGTGATGACCGTTGGACCAGAGCGATTACCGACTGGATTCCTCGGGACGTGAAACGAACACCTGGACGACCGCCGGTCCGATGGTCAGACTTCTTCACGAAAGCTCTACGCGAAGGGAATGAGTTGCCGCGTGTCTCTGGAGCCAGAAAGGTCCACTGGGCTTCTTTGGCTTGCGACAGGGAAGAATGGAGACGTTGCTGGCGCCTGCTCGAGACACTCGATGAAAAACGGGACGACAGGTGACAGGTGACAGGTGACATTTTTCAGGACGACAAAGAGAGCTCTGATTGCCTGGTGTGTCCTGCTAGTGGTATGTCGTTTTCTAGTTGCATAAACAGTCTGGCCAATACTCCAGCTAAGATTTTCAACACCTCTTCAACTTCAGATATCATCGCAACGGCTCTGGTTGCGATGGCGATACTATATACAATAATCAGTAGGGTATCTTACAATAGTTCTAGTTCTTTCCATACTTCTATCAGTTCAAAGGAAGGCAACATCAAGCGTTGCGAATAATAATGCACGAGCCATACGTGGGTTGAAAAGGGAGTCGTACTCAACATTGAGTATTTCCATGAGGAGATCGTGGTGGTTTCGTCAGTTTATCAATTTTCGCGTTTGCCCCCTACTCCATAGTCTAACCCCCCCCCTACCCCATAGTCTAACCCATCCCTTGTCACACGGCTGTTCGCAGCCACTGCATAGTATCCAAGGGGGATGGATCACGTAGCTAATCACCTCGTTTTGTGGGAAAAGGTCGTAATTCTGAATACTCGTTTCACCGTTGCTTCAACCGACTTGTTTTTGAAAAATTCTCGTTTTGCAAAATCTACAGCTTACTTGGAAATAAATGTGTCCTCTCAACTGTCAATTTCCACTACTTTACTACCTCCCCTGGTTTATTGTAAGTTCAAACGTTCACTGGGAGGTAGCTAAAGAAGTGGAAAGATGATTTCAATGCAGGGAGGCAAATCAGTTCAGTTACCGTGAGTAAAAAGTTCTGTGGAGGACTTTTTGTTCGCGGTGTCTAAACTCAACTGCGTCTGTGCATTTACTTTATATTTCGTCGCCAGTGGTTCAGTCACCGCGAAGATTGTTACCTAATGGTTGCTGCCTCCATAATTTTGACTCACCTGGTTATTGCACAGTGTGGCTTCGAAAATCAAACGAATGAGCTACTTAGCAGAAGGATCAGCGGGGATGTGCACTGCTACCCATTTTGTTCAGTCGAAACTAATTGTTATTGAAGTAGCCCCTAGTTCACAACTCCGTGAGATTATCAATAGATCTACGACGGTTGATTCTCTGACTTTTCCCCTAAATGTGTCATCTAGATTATGACAAAGTGATCACCGGAAAAGCAGATTGAAAAGAGATTTACCGATATCGGGATGGTGCAAAGCCAAATCACTGTCCTTTCCAATATTAGTTTATGAGGAAAAGAAATACATATTAATCGATTCCGCTTGCAAGATGGGAGGGTGTGGCAAGGCAAGCGCTTATTTACGTTTTTTCCACTTTTCTCGAGGTCAAATCTCAAGGTCACACTGAAAAGAAAGGAAAGCCTTCTTAGTGTAAGGGAGTCATTCCACAATATGCTGAAACCTACGCATCACTATCTAGTCAGCCTTGTTAAAATTGAGCACTGACAAGCCTGTATACACGATTATGCTATCACTCATAACCCCAGAATCGTCATGTGAAGAATCATTTTCAAAAGCAGCGTGCTCCATCAATTTTCCCTCCCTACAACACCCAACCTAAGATTAAACCAAAAACCTCACTATGGTGTAACCAAAAAACGCATAAACATATGTACACAGAAATAGTCGCGCTAGCCTATAGTGTGGTGGGACCGATTTGGCAAGAGTTCGAATGCATGGCGCACCCCTATGGAGTTGTCAGCGAACGTATCAAACAATCAAGACGTGCACCTCCTATCGAATCATTCTACAGGAGCGTGCATCTCTTCACAGCCAAATTGAATGAGAAGTGATGTGGATGGCAGAGCTAGTGATAAGGAATCGTATAAATGGGGCTCAGCTGCGTTGTGCATCGTTCTGATCGTTATCCTCAAGATGATGCTGATGGTTATGCTGTGCTTCATCGTCCCGGCTCATGCTTATAGCTGGAACGAGAAAGCCTACGCTGCTTACTCCTGAACCAGGAAGGAAAGCTACTACTCATGTGGTGCAGAGGGACCAGTTAACGAATGTGTGTTTTCAGGAAATCAGGATGAGCTAGCCGTATTTTCCATATTGCAGACTATCTATTGGACGAAATCGCAATGCACATATTCAGATACAGTGTCAGCACGATGCAGTATTTGTATTCTGTGACAAATACTTCAGAGGTAAGGATAACGGAAGCAAAGCGAATGTGCAGTCTATTGGATAGTGTAAATAATTGTCAGTCGTACCGTAGCAATCCTGCGCTCCGAATTTCAAGCAGAGATATCCCTGGTCGAGGAGATGGACAGTGAGCAGAGCCTTGCTCGACAAAATAAACTCGAAAGGTTCCCAGTGGCGCTAGTATTGGGTAACTTCTTTCTGAGATCCCTCTTGCTTCAGGTTCAGGCAGTGTATGTAAATTTCGCAAAGTCTGTCTGGACCAGATCACAAGCGAGGAAAAGGTATCTTAATCCCTTCCTGCGATTCTTCTGAAGAAACACCTTCAACTCACATTCTTCTGATTTCAGCTAAAAAAAGGCTCACGTTGGACAGAAGGAGGAAGGAAAAACGAAATCACCTCATGCATTATCATACGCCTTCGTTGTGATCGATGATATGGGGCGTGCCAGAGCTAGATAGATCATTCGATTAAAGCTTCTCTATCATCTGTGAATGGTTCTGAATTTTGCCCGAGTGACTTTAAAGACAGCATTAGGGGTAATGTGGTTATTGAGAAATCGCTGAAAGAAGTTACTTACATGGAATTTATGAGCCTAGGAAGGCTATCTGTGGCGAAATCCCTGTGAAGAAAGTGCGCCTCCGAGCTGCGGTAACGGCACAGGGAATACGAGCTGCCGCCTTTCAATAATCGACCCCGACCCCTATCGACGTGATACCTGGTGCTACAATGAGAGCGGCGAAGGATATGCGGTGAGATCGAAGGAATTGCAGCACGCTTTCACAGTTTCAGCCTGAATCTCATTCCAGGAAAAAATGCTGTCATATTATCAAACATCCCCTTGTGTTCACTTAGCAGCATGTCAATAGAAATTTCGTTCGGAGTATCCGCTTCTTTACGGAAAGATCGTTCGCGTTGAAGATCAACGAGAAAAGGGGGTACTATTTTTAGGGTTTTTGGCCATTTCGATCCGTTTTTTCTCCGCTGTCCCGTTACTAGGCATCTGACTTTGAGATTCACTACTTCTTTTACTTTTCGTCTGAGTTCCCCCTAATGCTGCTCTTAAGCGATGTTCGGAGTGTGCGAACCTGTATACACTTAGCTATTAGGCAAATGGCGAATTAACGAACCAGGATACCTATAGATTTTGTCGGCCCGCTCTCTTCAAGATTGGTCGAGTACCAAACGAAGAGTACAGATAATTCAGGGGGAAATGTTACAAGGAGTGCGCGGCTCCCTGTGACACTCCCTGGGACAGCTTCTATTTATCGCCAACTGCCATTTCCGTTGCTCTGCCTGTGCCCCGCGTACGAGAGAGAGAGCATGTGAGCACGAGAGACGTCACTACGTACAGTTAGCATAGAAGAAGGCTGCGTAACATGATCGGTTCTACCGAGTGAGAAGGAATGAGTGAGGTCGCCGTAAGGCTGCAATTTTACGGTTTTGCAGTGTTGCACATCCTCAGGTGTTTTTCAAAATTCGCGATTCATGATGCAGGCAAAAGGATAAGACACGTATCATACACGTATTGATCAGGTAAATGATACGCCTGAATAGCGTGAACCACGAGCTCTGAACAATGGCTCACGTGGTTTGCGGCCTTTAGGTTTTGCCGAAAGCCTAAAACCACTGCGTTCCGTGGCTTCTTCCGCCTGCACTGCCGCGCGATTTGTACTTCCTCGTCCAGCTCAGGCCTACAAGCGAACTAAGGAGAAGCTTCTCGGGATTCGTTCGATCGCACCTACCCCGAGGGAAGGGGGGGGGGACACAGAAATGTTGGCCTTATTGATTAGACTCCATGCAGTTCATTCAGAGTGACAGGTGAGGGGCTCAAGAACCTGTTCCATATAGACTTCTCGGCCATGTCCCGAACTTAGCATTGATTTTTTCCTGTGATTGAAGAGTTCATTTATTCAAATAAATTTATAGCAGGCGATGGCCTATCAGAAACGGTGAGTCTTATCGACACAACGGTCGTTCATGTGCACTCAAAACTCTGCAGTAGGGGCACAAGGTCCTCGTCCATGCCCAGGTTCTTCTTGGTTGGGTTCACTTCCAAAAGAAGAAATCGAAGTTCTGGTCGGAAGGAAAGTAAATTCTACCGAAAAATCTTATCATGTACGAGGTCCTTCGAAGCCACCTTACCCTGCCACCAGTGTGACATTTTCACACCTACATGATGGGTAAAATGGTGCATAATTTTGTCTTTGGTTCTGATATCCAGCGACTGGGCTCGGTCTCCTATATTTCCGTCTCTTTCAAGAATGTAACCCAGGTAAAGGAACAAGTGGAGGTCTTACCAATCTCATCTGCGTGGGTTCCTAGGTGGATCGGTAGTCAGCGTTAACGTACACCTATGAACAATGTAAAGACGGAGGTGGGAAGGCAACAAGGAATGAGCGGTGCCTGATTCATAACGCTTCTCAAACTCTTTCATAGTGTGAGACAATAGCTCAATGAGTATTGGACTCATACGGACCTGGTTCCCTTCCACACACGGCTCAATTTTGGTCAAAGCTATGGGAAGCTACACAACTATCTCAATTCAGATTTGTCCCCCTCCCCTACACGACCATCTTTTGCGAGCTCTCACTCGTTCATTTGCGCGAATTCGCTGCTACGACGATGGCATATGTGCTTATGCGACAAGTCGATAGCCGATCAATGCCGACCAGCATGTATCGCACTGAAGCCGAGATCACTTCGATTCAGCAGACCTCTTGCAGCTCACCCATTGTGAAAGGGTAAGCGGCTCAAGAACCGGGTCGACGGTTAGATTCTTCTCTGTTAGGTTTCCAAGCTTTGCTTTTCGTTTTTTTTTCCTGGGAGGAAAACTTACCGATAGGAACCTAACCATCGACCAGGTCCTTTTCCCCTAGTGCCGCTGCCCACCGAATCTCTCGCCTGGAGTGGGCAAAGAAAACTGCTGATGAATGACAAATGCAGAAATTACCATCCCTTGAGAATACCGGACTCCACGGCCTCGGCGCAAGCCTCTCCAAAATTGAATGCCATTCGCCTGCTGACCTAAGCGAAAGGTCGCAGGAGCTCGAGCCTCTAGTCTAAGCCAGACCCAATTACTCCACAATCCTTTGCGCTGACAATGAGAGCGAAAGCTTTGGAGGACAAACCCGAAGTAGCTAAGACCAAGAACCGAGCCATGTGCACTGGGATGTATATCGTTAGCACAGAAACGTCGCGCAACCGCGTGCGGCGGGCGACGCGATGGTGCGAGCTATGCGCGCCGTATTTGTTGAGTCCTGAAGCGATAATGCCTAGAGTAAGGCGTAGAGCATCGTTATCGCTTCACGACCCTTCCACACGGCACGCATAGCTCGCACCATCCCGTCGCACACCGATTACCGCAAGGAGATTTTTCTGTCCTAATGAAATACACCCTGTGCACTGTACTGGTACAAGGCGAACCATGAACTCTCCCTCCTCTTTGAGGAATTAACATTGCATAAATCCAATCCCAATGTAGAATTTTCGTGCGACCGCGAGCGGCGAGTGCGAGTTGGCTTCTTCGCATGTGATTGCGTACATTGCGCACACTCCCTTCAAAGTTTTATACTTCACGCTTTTAAGTTTTGTATGATACGCGAGAGGATTAAATAGAAAAAATACGTAAACATGCAATCGAATAAACAACGTTTACAGCAATCATGGAAAACACCACTTCTTTGGAGGCCTCTCACGGTGCCATCCCATTGCGTCCTGAGCGGAATTCCAACAGACTGCGGCAAGTCGCGCTGATGGCCCGCGAAGGCGACGCCGCAAAGTGAAAATTCGACATAAGGCTGCACACCCTTCGTGAGCACAACTGATACAGCTGACTGGTGGTCAATTACAGTAGCAATATAGGCGTGGGAAAGAACGATAGTTCCGTCGATGTATGCGAGAGCTATTAAGGAGCAAATGTACCATCGAAGATTCGAATATGAGACTTTTGGAACACCAGCATCGCATCCTACTGGGCCATTTCAGCAGTACCCATCACTCATTCATGATTGTGAGATCGATGGCACTCTTACAAAAATATGTGGTTCTTCCTTGTAACCATGTGTGGGAGGGGATCCTCAAGAAGGAGACAGTATCATGTAATGTTCCTCACTTTGTCCTCAAAGCAGTGAGCAGTAATAAAAGCATTCTATTAATTTTTCAAGTAAGAACTTCTTTGGTCCCAAGTAATCCCTACTACGACAACCTCAGCCCACTTTCACACTTTGTGGTACCGACGACGAGGCGTGACTGCGTGCCTTTGCGTATCCGCCTGTGCAACTCT
The DNA here is from genome assembly GCA_963978905.1 of Trichostrongylus colubriformis. Lineage (NCBI taxonomy): Eukaryota > Metazoa > Nematoda > Chromadorea > Rhabditida > Trichostrongylidae > Trichostrongylus > Trichostrongylus colubriformis. The sequence goes on along the minus strand of OZ022257.1, from coordinate 56,710,101 downwards.
GTCTCGTTGCCTGCATCGTTTTTACACATTACCCGTGCTCCTCTGCCTTGCTGCCTGTGACCCAGCCGCGCCCTGACGGCGCAAAGCATAAACGTGACCCAAACACGTATTCGGACTAAGGCACAGGAGTATATGCTTTGACCGTTTATGCGGTTGAAACCGTGCATTCAGCGCCGTCCTCTACCGCCTAAGGCTCGAGTAGGATCCTAGGTACTTCTTCCCAGCACCATTCACAACTTCGAAAACCACGATGGCCAACAGTGTTGAACGATCCAATCCTGGAGAGGAAGGAAAAATCAAAAACAATGTGATCATAAAAACGAATTCGAACCCTCTCAGGTGGAAGCTATTCATGGGTTCTACACCCCTTTGCTCAAAAACAGGTGGACGTGCTGCCTCTTCCAATGACGTAACAACTGATATAACTGAAGTAGTTAGTTCCAGCCGACATTGAAAACCTTGGATAAAACGTCCGAATTGCCTGTGTCCGTGTGGTTGCAATGAAGCGCGCGACCTTTATAGATGGATCGCTGTGCAGACGTCTCCATTACCTTTGGGAGCTGTCTATCCTAGATAAACCTTGTATTTCGAGTTCATTACCCTTGTTGTCGCGGATGGCCGCGACGATGGCCTCCGGGCCACCGCGCTTCCCTTCGGGTCCGCTCTGTGATCGAAGCCGGTATATAAGGCCGGCTGCCAACTGCCAGTTGGTTTTCACTGGGTAACGCCATGATGCTACTCGGGATCTGTGATGCGGTGAACCTTCTCTCAGGGGGTGGGGTCCACGAGGTCGAATTGCGCGGCTGGATCTAGTGAAGAATTCCGTAGAATGGCAAAATGTGATTCGGTAAGCTCTCCTCTTTCTTGCGTTTGAATATATAGCTAGCTTTAATCTTTTTGATTGCTGCATGATCTTGAGCATGGAGTTTCTACCATTTTTTCCACAGATGTCTGACTACCCATTTGTGGAAAGAGCGCATCTCAACAGCCTTCAACACTCCATATCTAAAAGTGATGTTGCTGATACATATATATTTCGGGAAGCTGACCGACTGAAACAAGCTATGGATCGGTGGTAATTTGTGCCCTTCTCTTACCACGCTGATTGGGCTTTTCTCATGTTACTAGCTATATTTAGGGAAAAAGACGGTATAACTGGTATAATCGATCATGTCGCGAACATCACGGAAGACAGCAAGCTGTGGCCGATTTCCAGACTCGGTAAGCCCATTCGCAACTTATGCTCAAAGCCAGTCCTTTTGTTCGATAGATAATATTTTTTATTCCAATGCATCATTGACCAGATTCAACTGAGGCTAATTGCAGGCAGAGGAGTACTGCGAGTACGAAACGGACTTGCCAGTGTAGCGGCTCGAGTTCTTCCCTCCATGGGACAAGATCGTATTGAGGAGCTCTTGCACCAGTACAGTACTACGATGAACTGGTGCGATTTACTTGTAGTGTATTCTTTAAACTTTTTGAGAGGCTTGATAGATGTTGTCCTTCCAAGACTCAGTAGTACCGAGGGTTTTTCTTCTTCTTCTTAAAGTTACTGTTGCGTATGCCATACTCCCCACACCACCCCCCCCCCTTCTTCTACGCATCATTGATCTTTTAAATTTTTATATTCTTGCGACACCAAAAGAAAGCCTTGTTTGCATAAAGGCAGAAAGGATAGATTATAGCATGGTGCTTCCTGATAGAAACCGTGGCATATGGCCCCATAGTTGGGCAAGTTTGGCAATAAGTATTTACATTTCCACGAAAAATAATTGGTTACGTTGTGTGGCAGTTCACGATGAGGGACGCCGTCTTGCTCTGTGTCAAAATAACGACTACATTCGAGTCTACAACATTGGTCGCAGTCAGAAAACACCGCTCACTCTGAAACATCCTGCGCAGAATAACGTAGCATGTATAGCTTGGGAGTGAGTTACTTCGAGTCTTGTATCGCTGTGGCTTGCATATTGAGTAAGGGGCTCAGATTGTGAGGTAACTAAGGAGCGTGTATCGAGGTGCAGAGAAAACCTGGTAAGAACAGGCACTTGTTCCAGGCAGTTTTATGCATAGGCTCTTCTGTTCACGCGAAACCTTTTTTTGCGGTATCATCTGTGACTAGTCATAGGTAGAAGGCCTCCTCTCAGGCAGAATGCCAACTATTCACCAAGGCCTTAATTAAAGGAACAAATTTTCGCCTAGTGATGTTTGTCAGTTTTGTTTGTTTCCATGGAGGTCCCGTCAAATATTGTAGTGCTACCACTTCCTTTCGTTTTTTCACCTTTTTGAAATTTGAGGCCATTCGATCAACGGGTGCTTGCTGTTGCAGCAAACAACAAAATCCTTATTTGGAGGCTCAGTGTGAAAGCTACAAACATTAAGTAAGTACTCCGCATTCGCATGCTCATTCTTCTCATTTTGGTGAAAAAAGACTTGAAATCTCATCGTTTTTGTCGGGAGCGAAGTTCTTTTAAGGCCTTCTGTACGTTGCGCTCAAGTCATTGAGCTACCTGCCATGCCTATTAATCAGATTGTTTGGGATCGTACCACAACAAACGTTTTATTGGCTGTCTCACCTAACAGCAGCAAAATAATGGTAAGTATTAGGCTGTCCCGAAAGTTCCGGAACACCTTGGCGGACAAGGGTTTTCGGGCCTTCCCTCGATGGGAAACCAGGGCATTTGTCGATTGACTTGAGGAACGTTCCATGCCATAGGCATATAAGGATTCGCGCCTATCCACAAAAGGAATAGAGCTCGAAATGGACGAGACCTCACTCCGAGCATTGTACCTCTACGAGTTCTGCCGAGGGAGTTCCATAAGGGAAGCGATCCAAATAATCAGCGTCGCATGTGGAGCAAGCACAACTATCCACCGTTGGTTCACCCGCTTCCGTTCTGAAGATATAGCCCTGAAAGATCAGCAACGCAGTGGTCGTCCATCTGAGCTGACGATCAGCTTCTCAGGAGAACTGTGCAGGAGAACCCCACGGCAAGCACACGTGAAGTAGTCCTGCTACTCGGCTGTGGGAACACCACAGTCGATCAGCATCTCACTCGGCTGGGATACCGGAAAGTGCTCTCGACTTGGACACCCCATGCCCTATCCGACAGCCGACATCTGGCAACATTCACCCGGGACACCTTGGCGATGCTAGGCTGAGAAGTGCTATCACATCCTCCATATAGCCCCGACCTCGCACCGTCTGACTACCACCTGTTCGCCCCTCTACAGAGCTTCCTAAAGGGGACAGCTCAAAAAGCAGCGCGACATCGAGATGGAGGTCGAGCGTTTCTTCGCGAGGCAGTCTCAACAGTTCTGGGCGGATGGGATTGGCAAGCTTCCGGATAGATGACAGAAGGTGGTAGATAGTAATGGTGAATATCTTGTTAGCTGAAATGTGTTTATGTTGTAAAGAAATAAATTTGAAAAAAAGTAGTCGGGGTGTTCCGGAACTTCCGGGACGACCTAATAGTAATGGGGCCCCGCTTTCGACTGCCCATATGACGCATTGCGCTTTTAGATCGTGAACATTTCTTCCGGTGAGGTAGATTGTTTTTGTGCATGGACTGGAGGTAATATAACAAGAATTGTAACAACTCTTGATGGACGACGGTTGGCTGTCCTTTACACAGGGAATGTCATCAGGTAAGGTCTCAATTTTTTCGAATTATTTTTTCTATTTTCTCAGGACAAGCAGCATTTGAACAGAAAGAACCACTTCAGGGTGTACGACCGTAATACATGGCACGAACAACGATGGAGTGGCATGGCAGGTCGAGCTACTAGCGCTGTGTGGTCGCCGGCCGGGGATTCTTTAGTGTTCTCTTGTGAGGACAGCTACCAACTGTATGCAATCTCATTTGTTGCAAAGAATGAAGTAAATGAAGATGGAATCACTGAAACGTGAGCTCGCATAATCCTCTTTGCTTTTATTTATTTGAATACGAAAGTGAGGTACACGGATTGTAGACCTCTTTGTTCATTTTAGTCTTCAAAGTGTGGATCATCTGCGTCTAATAGCAATTTGCTAAGATGTTTCTGCCACAGTATGCATGATGTGAAAAAACAACTTTATGTAACGTTGACTAGGGTCACGAACCTAAGAACACAGTTTTGTATTATCATGCCGAAGAAAGGTCCGGTCAATGCAACTAACCCTGGTTGTTCCGGGGCTGGCCAAAGAGGTGCCTTTCCGGTCTAAATACGAACATCAGGCGTGAGACTCAGATTCAAGTACCAATAGACAAAATGCGAAGTTCCTTGTTGACCTTCTCCATTAACTAGCGGACTAGTCACAGAGCTATGGATATAGAGCTTATTTGAATGTGTGATTGAAATGGCGTATGGGTTGGGTCGTCTATTTTTTCTCTAGTAATTTCCCTTTTTTTTAATACCCATCCATCGTGAATTCTTTTTTCATTTGTTCCACGGGCTTCACGGTGAAATCAAAAGACTCAGCATGCTTCAGCTGCTATCACTACTATATATAATCGGCTTAGTCTGTCTGTCTGTCTGTCTGTCCGTCTGTCTGTCCGTCTGTCTGTCTGTCACGAAATTCATATCTCGCGTCGCAGTAGAGATGGGACCATGAATTTTTAAAGTGATATAGGGGGTAGTAAGGGGACATCAATGGTGAGAAATCGGAAGTGATAGCAACTGATAAGGGCTGATAAGGAGCCTCGGAAGGTGGGGGGAAAATCATATCTCGCGTCGCAGCAAAGCTGGGACTCTGAATTTTTGAAGCGATATAGGGGGTGGTAAGGGAACATTAACTGTGAGGGAACGGAAGTGATAGCAACTGATAAGGGGCTGATAAGGAGCCTCGGAAGGCGAATGGGGGGAAAATCATATCTCGCGTCGCAGCAAAGCTGGGACTCTGAATTTTTGAAGCGATATAGGGGGTGGTAAGGGAACATTAACGGTGAGGGAACGGAAGTGATAGCAACTGATAAGGGGCTGATAAGGAGCCTCGGAAAGCGAATGGGGGGAAAATCACATCTCGCGTCGCAGCGAAGCTGGGACACTGAATTTTTAAAGTGATATAGGGGGTAGTAAGGGGACATCAACGGTGAGGGAACGGAAGTGATAGCAACTGATAAGGGCTGATAAGGAGCCTCGGAAAGCGAATGGGGGGAAAATCATATCTCGCGTCGCAGCAAAGCTGGGACACTGAATTTTCAAAGTGATATAGGGGGTGGTAAGGGAACATTAACGGTGAGGGAACGGAAGTGATAGCAACTGATAAGGGGCTGATAAGGAGCCTCGGAAAGCGAATGGGGGGAAAATCACATCTCGCGTCGCAGCAAAGCTGGGACTCTGAATTTTTAAAGTGATATAGGGGGTAGTAAGGGGACATCAATGGTGAGAAATCGGAAGTGATAGCAACTGATAAGGGCTGATAAGGAGCCTCGGAAGGTGGGGGGAAAATCATATCTCGCGTCGCAGCAAAGCTGGGACACTGAATTTTCAAAGTGATATAGGGGGTAGTAAAGGGACATCAACGGTGAGGGAAAGGAAGTGATAGCAACTGATAAGGGGCTGATAAGGAGCTTCGGAAGGCGAATGGGGGGAAAATCATATCTCGCGTCGCAGCAAAGCTGGGACTCTGAATTTTTGAAGCGATATAGGGGGTGGTAAGGGAACATTAACTGTGAGGGAACGGAAGTGATAGCAACTGATAAGGGGCTGATAAGGAGCCTCGGAAAGCGAATGGGGGGAAAATCACATCTCGCGTCGCAGCAAAGCTGGGACTCTGAATTTTTAAAGTGATATAGGGGGTAGTAAGGGGACATCAATGGTGAGAAATCGGAAGTGATAGCAACTGATAAGGGCTGATAAGGAGCCTCGGAAGGTGGGGGGAAAATCATATCTCGCGTCGCAGCAAAGCTGGGACACTGAATTTTCAAAGTGATATAGGGGGTAGTAAAGGGACATCAACGGTGAGGGAAAGGAAGTGATAGCAACTGATAAGGGGCTGATAAGGAGCTTCGGAAGGCGAATGGGGGGAAAATCATATCTCGCGTCGCAGCAAAGCTGGGACTCTGAATTTTTGAAGCGATATAGGGGGTGGTAAGGGAACATTAACTGTGAGGGAACGGAAGTGATAGCAACTGATAAGGGGCTGATAAGGAGCCTCGGAAAGCGAATGGGGGGAAAATCACATCTCGCGTCGCAGCAAAGCTGGGACTCTGAATTTTTAAAGTGATATAGGGGGTAGTAAGGGGACATCAATGGTGAGAAATCGGAAGTGATAGCAACTGATAAGGGCTGATAAGGAGCCTCGGAAGGTGGGGGGAAAATCATATCTCGCGTCGCAGCAAAGCTGGGACACTGAATTTTCAAAGTGATATAGGGGGTAGTAAAGGGACATCAACGGTGAGGGAAAGGAAGTGATAGCAACTGATAAGGGGCTGATAAGGAGCTTCGGAAGGCGAATGGGGGGAAAATCATATCTCGCGTCGCAGCAAAGCTGGGACTCTGAATTTTTGAAGCGATATAGGGGGTGGTAAGGGAACATTAACTGTGAGGGAACGGAAGTGATAGCAACTGATAAGGGGCTGATAAGGAGCCTCGGAAAGCGAATGGGGGGAAAATCACATCTCGCGTCGCAGCAAAGCTGGGACTCTGAATTTTTAAAGTGATATAGGGGGTAGTAAGGGGACATCAATGGTGAGAAATCGGAAGTGATAGCAACTGATAAGGGCTGATAAGGAGCCTCGGAAGGTGGGGGGAAAACCATATCTCGCGTCGCAGCAAAGCTGGGACACTGAATTTTCAAAGTGATATAGGGGGTAGTAAAGGGACATCAACGGTGAGGGAAAGGAAGTGATAGCAACTGATAAGGGGCTGATAAGGAGCCTCGGAAGGCGAATGGGGGGAAAATCATATCTCGCGTCGCAGCAAAGCTGGGACACTGAATTTTCAAAGTGATATAGGGGGTAGTAAAGGGACATCAACGGTGAGGGAAAGGAAGTGATAGCAACTGATAAGGGGCTGATAAGGAGCTTCGGAAGGCGAATGGGGGGAAAATCATATCTCGCGTCGCAGCAAAGCTGGGACTCTGAATTTTCAAAGTGATATAGGGGGTAGTAAAGGGACATCAACGGTGAGGGAAAGGAAGTGATAGCAACTGATAAGGGGCTGATAAGGAGCTTCGGAAGGCGAATGGGGGGAAAATCATATCTCGCGTCGCAGCAAAGCTGGGACTCTGAATTTTTGAAGCGATATAGGGGGTGGTAAGGGAACATTAACTGTGAGGGAACGGAAGTGATAGCAACTGATAAGGGGCTGATAAGGAGCCTCGGAAGGCGAATGGGGGGAAAATCACATCTCGCGTCGCAGCAAAGCTGGGACTCTGAATTTTTAAAGTGATATAGGGGGTAGTAAGGGGACATCAATGGTGAGAAATCGGAAGTGATAGCAACTGATAAGGGCTGATAAGGAGCCTCGGAAGGTGGGGGGAAAACCATATCTCGCGTCGCAGCAAAGCTGGGACACTGAATTTTCAAAGTGATATAGGGGGTAGTAAAGGGACATCAACGGTGAGGGAAAGGAAGTGATAGCAACTGATAAGGGGCTGATAAGGAGCTTCGGAAGGCGAATGGGGGGAAAATCATATCTCGCGTCGCAGCAAAGCTGGGACTCTGAATTTTTGAAGCGATATAGGGGGTGGTAAGGGAACATTAACTGTGAGGGAACGGAAGTGATAGCAACTGATAAGGGGCTGATAAGGAGCCTCGGAAAGCGAATGGGGGGAAAATCACATCTCGCGTCGCAGCAAAGCTGGGACTCTGAATTTTTAAAGTGATATAGGGGGTAGTAAGGGGACATCAATGGTGAGAAATCGGAAGTGATAGCAACTGATAAGGGCTGATAAGGAGCCTCGGAAGGTGGGGGGAAAACCATATCTCGCGTCGCAGCAAAGCTGGGACACTGAATTTTCAAAGTGATATAGGGGGTAGTAAGGGGACATCAATGGTGAGAAATCGGAAGTGATAGCAACTGATAAGGGCTGATAAGGAGCCTCGGAAGGTGGGGGGAAAACCATATCTCGCGTCGCAGCAAAGCTGGGACACTGAATTTTCAAAGTGATATAGGGGGTAGTAAAGGGACATCAACGGTGAGGGAAAGGAAGTGATAGCAACTGATAAGGGGCTGATAAGGAGCCTCGGAAGGCGAATGGGGGGAAAATCATATCTCGCGTCGCAGCAAAGCTGGGACACTGAATTTTCAAAGTGATATAGGGGGTAGTAAAGGGACATCAACGGTGAGGGAAAGGAAGTGATAGCAACTGATAAGGGGCTGATAAGGAGCTTCGGAAGGCGAATGGGGGGAAAATCATATCTCGCGTCGCAGCAAAGCTGGGACTCTGAATTTTTAAAGTGATATAGGGGGTAGTAAGGGGACATCAATGGTGAGGGAAAGGAAGTGATAGCAACTGATAAGGGGCTGATAAGGAGCCTCGGAAGGCGAATGGGGGGAAAATCATATCTCGCGTCGCAGCAAAGCTGGGACACTGAATTTTCAAAGTGATATAGGGGGTAGTAAAGGGACATCAACGGTGAGGGAACGGAAGTGATAGCAACTGATAAGGGGCTGATAAGGAGCTTCGGAAAGCGAATGGGGGGAAAATCACATCTCGCGTCGCAGCAAAGCTGGGACTCTGAATTTTTAAAGTGATATAGGGGGTAGTAAGGGGACATCAATGGTGAGAAATCGGAAGTGATAGCAACTGATAAGGGCTGATAAGGAGCCTCGGAAGGTGGGGGGAAAACCATATCTCGCGTCGCAGCAAAGCTGGGACACTGAATTTTCAAAGTGATATAGGGGGTAGTAAAAGGACATCAACGGTGAGGGAAAGGAAGTGATAGCAACTGATAAGGGGCTGATAAGGAGCTTCGGAAGGCGAATGGGGGGAAAATCATATCTCGCGTCGCAGCAAAGCTGGGACTCTGAATTTTTGAAGCAATATAGGGGGTGGTAAGGGAACATTAACGGTGAGGGAACGGAAGTGATAGCAACTGATAAGGGGCTGATAAGGAGCCTCGGAAAGCGAATGGGGGGAAAATCACATCTCGCGTCGCAGCAAAGCTGGGACACTGAATTTTCAAAGTGATATAGGGGGTAGTAAAGGGACATCAACGGTGAGGGAAAGGAAGTGATAGCAACTGATAAGGGGCTGATAAGGAGCTTCGGAAGGCGAATGGGGGGAAAATCATATCTCGCGTCGCAGCAAAGCTGGAACACTGAATTTTTAAAGTGATATAGGGGGTAGTAAAGGGACATCAACGGTGAGGGAAAGGAAGTGATAGCAACTGATAAGGGGCTGATAAGGAGCCTCGGAAAGCGAATGGGGGGAAAATCATATCTCGCGTCGCAGCAAAGCTGGGACTCTGAATTTTTAAAGTGATATAGGGGGTAGTAAGGGGACATCAATGGTGAGAAATCGGAAGTGATAGCAACTGATAAGGGCTGATAAGGAGCCTCGGAAGGTGGGGGGAAAACCATATCTCGCGTCGCAGCAAAGCTGGGACACTGAATTTTCAAAGTGATATAGGGGGTAGTAAAGGGACATCAACGGTGAGGGAAAGGAAGTGATAGCAACTGATAAGGGGCTGATAAGGAGCTTCGGAAGGCGAATGGGGGGAAAATCATATCTCGCGTCGCAGCAAAGCTGGGACTCTGAATTTTTGAAGCGATATAGGGGGTGGTAAGGGAACATTAACTGTGAGGGAACGGAAGTGATAGCAACTGATAAGGGGCTGATAAGGAGCCTCGGAAAGCGAATGGGGGGAAAATCACATCTCGCGTCGCAGCAAAGCTGGGACTCTGAATTTTTAAAGTGATATAGGGGGTAGTAAGGGGACAACAATGGTGAGAAATCGGAAGTGATAGCAACTGATAAGGGCTGATAAGGAGCCTCGGAAGGTGGGGGGAAAATCATATCTCGCGTCGCAGCAAAGCTGGGACACTGAATTTTCAAAGTGATATAGGGGGTAGTAAAGGGACATCAACGGTGAGGGAAAGGAAGTGATAGCAACTGATAAGGGGCTGATAAGGAGCTTCGGAAGGCGAATGGGGGGAAAATCATATCTCGCGTCGCAGCAAAGCTGGGACTCTGAATTTTTGAAGCGATATAGGGGGTGGTAAGGGAACATTAACTGTGAGGGAACGGAAGTGATAGCAACTGATAAGGGGCTGATAAGGAGCCTCAGAAGGCGAATGGGGGGAAAATCATATCTCGCGTCGCAGCAAAGCTGGGACACTGAATTTTCAAAGTGATATAGGGGGTAGTAAAGGGACATCAACGGTGAGGGAAAGGAAGTGATAGCAACTGATAAGGGGCTGATAAGGAGCCTCGGAAAGCGAATGGGGGGAAAATCATATCTCGCGTCGCAGCAAAGCTGGGACACTGAATTTTTAAAGTGATATAGGGGGTAGTAAAGGGACATCAACGGTGAGGGAAAGGAAGTGATAGCAACTGATAAGGCCTGATAAGGAGCCTCGGGAGGCGAATGGGGGGAATTCATATCTCGCGTCGCAGCAAAGCTGGGACTCTGAATTTTTAAAGTGATATAGGGGGTAGTAAAGGGACATCAACGGTGAGGGAACGGAAGTGATAGCAACTGATAAGGCCTGATAAGGAGCCTCGGAAGGCGAATGGGGGGAAAATCATATTTCGCGTCGCAGCAAAGCTGGTCACTACTGTATATAATCGGCTTAGTCTGTCTGTCTGTCTGTCTGTCCGTCTGTCTGTCCGTCTGTCTGTCTGTCACGAAATTCATATCTCGCGTCGCAGTAGAGATGGGACCATGAATTTTTAAAGTGATATAGGGGGTAGTAAGGGGACATCAATGGTGAGAAATCGGAAGTGATAGCAACTGATAAGGGCTGATAAGGAGCCTCGGAAGGTGGGGGGAAAATCATATCTCGCGTCGCAGCAAAGCTGGGACTCTGAATTTTTGAAGCGATATAGGGGGTGGTAAGGGAACATTAACGGTGAGGGAACGGAAGTGATAGCAACTGATAAGGGGCTGATAAGGAGCCTCGGAAGGCGAATGGGGGGAAAATCATATCTCGCGTCGCAGCAAAGCTGGGACTCTGAATTTTTGAAGCGATATAGGGGGTGGTAAGGGAACATTAAATGTGAGGGAACAGAAGTGATAGCAACTGATAAGGGGCTGATAAGGAGCCTCGGAAAGCGAATGGGGGGAAAATCACATCTCGCGTCGCAGCAAAGCTGGGACTCTGAATTTTTAAAGTGATATAGGGGGTAGTAAGGGGACAACAATGGTGAGAAATCGGAAGTGATAGCAACTGATAAGGGCTGATAAGGAACCTCGGAAGGTGGGGGGAAAATCATATCTCGCGTCGCAGCAAAGCTGGGACACTGAATTTTCAAAGTGATATAGGGGGTAGTAAAGGGACATCAACGGTGAGGGAAAGGAAGTGATAGCAACTGATAAGGGGCTGATAAGGAGCTTCGGAAGGCGAATGGGGGGAAAATCATATCTCGCGTCGCAGCAAAGCTGGGACTCTGAATTTTTGAAGCGATATAGGGGGTGGTAAGGGAACATTAACTGTGAGGGAACGGAAGTGATAGCAACTGATAAGGGGCTGATAAGGAGCCTCAGAAGGCGAATGGGGGGAAAATCATATCTCGCGTCGCAGCAAAGCTGGGACACTGAATTTTCAAAGTGATATAGGGGGTAGTAAAGGGACATCAACGGTGAGGGAAAGGAAGTGATAGCAACTGATAAGGGGCTGATAAGGAGCCTCGGGAGGCGAATGGGGGGAATTCATATCTCGCGTCGCAGCAAAGCTGGGACTCTGAATTTTTAAAGTGATATAGGGGGTAGTAAAGGGACATCAACGGTGAGGGAACGGAAGTGATAGCAACTGATAAGGCCTGATAAGGAGCCTCGGAAGGCGAATGGGGGGAAAATCATATTTCGCGTCGCAGCAAAGCTGGTCACTACTATATATAATCGGCTTAGTCTGTCTGTCTGTCTGTCTGTCCGTCTGTCTGTCCGTCTGTCTGTCTGTCACGAAATTCATATCTCGCGTCGCAGTAGAGATGGGACCATGAATTTTTAAAGTGATATAGGGGGTAGTAAGGGGACATCAATGGTGAGAAATCGGAAGTGATAGCAACTGATAAGGGCTGATAAGGAGCCTCGGAAGGTGGGGGGAAAATCATATCTCGCGTCGCAGCAAAGCTGGGACTCTGAATTTTTGAAGCGATATAGGGGGTGGTAAGGGAACATTAACGGTGAGGGAACGGAAGTGATAGCAACTGATAAGGGGCTGATAAGGAGCCTCGGAAGGCGAATGGGGGGAAAATCATATCTCGCGTCGCAGCAAAGCTGGGACACTGAATTTTCAAAGTGATATAGGGGGTGGTAAGGGAACATTAACGGTGAGGGAACGGAAGTGATAGCAACTGATAAGGGGCTGATAAGGAGCCTCGGAAAGCGAATGGGGGAAAAATCACATCTCGCGTCGCAGCAAAGCTGGGACACTGAATTTTCAAAGTGATATAGGGGGTAGTAAAGGGACATCAACGGTGAGGGAAAGGAAGTGATAGCAACTGATAAGGGGCTGATAAGGAGCTTCGGAAGGCGAATGGGGAAAAATCATATCTCGCGTCGCAGCAAAGCTGGGACTCTGAATTTTTGAAGCGATATAGGGGGTGGTAAGGGAACATTAACGGTGAGGGAACGGAAGTGATAGCAACTGATAAGGGGCTGATAAGGAGCCTCGGAAAGCGAATGGGGGGAAAATCACATCTCGCGTCGCAGCAAAGCTGGGACTCTGAATTTTTAAAGTGATATAGGGGGTAGTAAGGGGACATCAACGGTGAGAAATCGGAAGTGATAGCAACTGATAAGGGCTGATAAGGAGCCTCGGAAGGTGGGGGGAAAATCATATCTCGCGTCGCAGCAAAGCTGGGACACTGAATTTTCAAAGTGATATAGGGGGTAGTAAAGGGACATCAACGGTGAGGGAAAGGAAGTGATAGCAACTGATAAGGGGCTGATAAGGAGCTTCGGAAGGCGAATGGGGGGAAAATCATATCTCGCGTCGCAGCAAAGCTGGGACTCTGAATTTTTGAAGCGATATAGGGGGTAGTAAAGGGACATCAACGGTGAGGGAAAGGAAGTGATAGCAACTGATAAGGGGCTGATAAGGAGCCTCGGGAGGCGAATGGGGGGAATTCATATCTCGCGTCGCAGCAAAGCTGGGACTCTGAATTTTTAAAGTGATATAGGGGGTAGTAAAGGGACATCAACGGTGAGGGAACGGAAGTGATAGCAACTGATAAGGCCTGATAAGGAGCCTCGGAAGGCGAATGGGGGGAAAATCATATTTCGCGTCGCAGCAAAGCTGGTCACTACTATATATAATCGGCTTAGTCTGTCTGTCTGTCTGTCTGTCCGTCTGTCTGTCCGTCTGTCTGTCTGTCACGAAATTCATATCTCGCGTCGCAGTAGAGATGGGACCATGAATTTTTAAAGTGATATAGGGGGTAGTAAGGGGACATCAATGGTGAGAAATCGGAAGTGATAGCAACTGATAAGGGCTGATAAGGAGCCTCGGAAGGTGGGGGGAAAATCATATCTCGCGTCGCAGCAAAGCTGGGACTCTGAATTTTTGAAGCGATATAGGGGGTGGTAAGGGAACATTAACGGTGAGGGAACGGAAGTGATAGCAACTGATAAGGGGCTGATAAGGAGCCTCGGAAGGCGAATGGGGGGAAAATCATATCTCGCGTCGCAGCAAAGCTGGGACACTGAATTTTCAAAGTGATATAGGGGGTGGTAAGGGAACATTAACGGTGAGGGAACGGAAGTGATAGCAACTGATAAGGGGCTGATAAGGAGCCTCGGAAAGCGAATGGGGGAAAAATCACATCTCGCGTCGCAGCAAAGCTGGGACACTGAATTTTCAAAGTGATATAGGGGGTAGTAAAGGGACATCAACGGTGAGGGAAAGGAAGTGATAGCAACTGATAAGGGGCTGATAAGGAGCTTCGGAAGGCGAATGGGGAAAAATCATATCTCGCGTCGCAGCAAAGCTGGGACTCTGAATTTTTGAAGCGATATAGGGGGTGGTAAGGGAACATTAACGGTGAGGGAACGGAAGTGATAGCAACTGATAAGGGGCTGATAAGGAGCCTCGGAAAGCGAATGGGGGGAAAATCACATCTCGCGTCGCAGCAAAGCTGGGACTCTGAATTTTTAAAGTGATATAGGGGGTAGTAAGGGGACATCAACGGTGAGAAATCGGAAGTGATAGCAACTGATAAGGGCTGATAAGGAGCCTCGGAAGGTGGGGGGAAAATCATATCTCGCGTCGCAGCAAAGCTGGGACACTGAATTTTCAAAGTGATATAGGGGGTAGTAAGGGGACATCAATGGTGAGAAATCGGAAGTGATAGCAACTGATAAGGGCTGATAAGGAGCCTCGGAAGGTGGGGGGAAAACCATATCTCGCGTCGCAGCAAAGCTGGGACACTGAATTTTCAAAGTGATATAGGGGGTAGTAAAGGGACATCAACGGTGAGGGAAAGGAAGTGATAGCAACTGATAAGGGGCTGATAAGGAGCCTCGGAAGGCGAATGGGGGGAAAATCATATCTCGCGTCGCAGCAAAGCTGGGACACTGAATTTTCAAAGTGATATAGGGGGTAGTAAAGGGACATCAACGGTGAGGGAAAGGAAGTGATAGCAACTGATAAGGGGCTGATAAGGAGCTTCGGAAGGCGAATGGGGGGAAAATCATATCTCGCGTCGCAGCAAAGCTGGGACTCTGAATTTTTAAAGTGATATAGGGGGTAGTAAGGGGACATCAATGGTGAGGGAAAGGAAGTGATAGCAACTGATAAGGGGCTGATAAGGAGCCTCGGAAGGCGAATGGGGGGAAAATCATATCTCGCGTCGCAGCAAAGCTGGGACACTGAATTTTCAAAGTGATATAGGGGGTAGTAAAGGGACATCAACGGTGAGGGAACGGAAGTGATAGCAACTGATAAGGGGCTGATAAGGAGCTTCGGAAAGCGAATGGGGGGAAAATCACATCTCGCGTCGCAGCAAAGCTGGGACTCTGAATTTTTAAAGTGATATAGGGGGTAGTAAGGGGACATCAATGGTGAGAAATCGGAAGTGATAGCAACTGATAAGGGCTGATAAGGAGCCTCGGAAGGTGGGGGGAAAACCATATCTCGCGTCGCAGCAAAGCTGGGACACTGAATTTTCAAAGTGATATAGGGGGTAGTAAAAGGACATCAACGGTGAGGGAAAGGAAGTGATAGCAACTGATAAGGGGCTGATAAGGAGCTTCGGAAGGCGAATGGGGGGAAAATCATATCTCGCGTCGCAGCAAAGCTGGGACTCTGAATTTTTGAAGCAATATAGGGGGTGGTAAGGGAACATTAACGGTGAGGGAACGGAAGTGATAGCAACTGATAAGGGGCTGATAAGGAGCCTCGGAAAGCGAATGGGGGGAAAATCACATCTCGCGTCGCAGCAAAGCTGGGACACTGAATTTTCAAAGTGATATAGGGGGTAGTAAAGGGACATCAACGGTGAGGGAAAGGAAGTGATAGCAACTGATAAGGGGCTGATAAGGAGCTTCGGAAGGCGAATGGGGGGAAAATCATATCTCGCGTCGCAGCAAAGCTGGAACACTGAATTTTTAAAGTGATATAGGGGGTAGTAAAGGGACATCAACGGTGAGGGAAAGGAAGTGATAGCAACTGATAAGGGGCTGATAAGGAGCCTCGGAAAGCGAATGGGGGGAAAATCATATCTCGCGTCGCAGCAAAGCTGGGACTCTGAATTTTTAAAGTGATATAGGGGGTAGTAAGGGGACATCAATGGTGAGAAATCGGAAGTGATAGCAACTGATAAGGGCTGATAAGGAGCCTCGGAAGGTGGGGGGAAAACCATATCTCGCGTCGCAGCAAAGCTGGGACACTGAATTTTCAAAGTGATATAGGGGGTAGTAAAGGGACATCAACGGTGAGGGAAAGGAAGTGATAGCAACTGATAAGGGGCTGATAAGGAGCTTCGGAAGGCGAATGGGGGGAAAATCATATCTCGCGTCGCAGCAAAGCTGGGACTCTGAATTTTTGAAGCGATATAGGGGGTGGTAAGGGAACATTAACTGTGAGGGAACGGAAGTGATAGCAACTGATAAGGGGCTGATAAGGAGCCTCGGAAAGCGAATGGGGGGAAAATCACATCTCGCGTCGCAGCAAAGCTGGGACTCTGAATTTTTAAAGTGATATAGGGGGTAGTAAGGGGACAACAATGGTGAGAAATCGGAAGTGATAGCAACTGATAAGGGCTGATAAGGAGCCTCGGAAGGTGGGGGGAAAATCATATCTCGCGTCGCAGCAAAGCTGGGACACTGAATTTTCAAAGTGATATAGGGGGTAGTAAAGGGACATCAACGGTGAGGGAAAGGAAGTGATAGCAACTGATAAGGGGCTGATAAGGAGCTTCGGAAGGCGAATGGGGGGAAAATCATATCTCGCGTCGCAGCAAAGCTGGGACTCTGAATTTTTGAAGCGATATAGGGGGTGGTAAGGGAACATTAACTGTGAGGGAACGGAAGTGATAGCAACTGATAAGGGGCTGATAAGGAGCCTCAGAAGGCGAATGGGGGGAAAATCATATCTCGCGTCGCAGCAAAGCTGGGACACTGAATTTTCAAAGTGATATAGGGGGTAGTAAAGGGACATCAACGGTGAGGGAAAGGAAGTGATAGCAACTGATAAGGGGCTGATAAGGAGCCTCGGAAAGCGAATGGGGGGAAAATCATATCTCGCGTCGCAGCAAAGCTGGGACACTGAATTTTTAAAGTGATATAGGGGGTAGTAAAGGGACATCAACGGTGAGGGAAAGGAAGTGATAGCAACTGATAAGGCCTGATAAGGAGCCTCGGGAGGCGAATGGGGGGAATTCATATCTCGCGTCGCAGCAAAGCTGGGACTCTGAATTTTTAAAGTGATATAGGGGGTAGTAAAGGGACATCAACGGTGAGGGAACGGAAGTGATAGCAACTGATAAGGCCTGATAAGGAGCCTCGGAAGGCGAATGGGGGGAAAATCATATTTCGCGTCGCAGCAAAGCTGGTCACTACTGTATATAATCGGCTTAGTCTGTCTGTCTGTCTGTCTGTCCGTCTGTCTGTCCGTCTGTCTGTCTGTCACGAAATTCATATCTCGCGTCGCAGTAGAGATGGGACCATGAATTTTTAAAGTGATATAGGGGGTAGTAAGGGGACATCAATGGTGAGAAATCGGAAGTGATAGCAACTGATAAGGGCTGATAAGGAGCCTCGGAAGGTGGGGGGAAAATCATATCTCGCGTCGCAGCAAAGCTGGGACTCTGAATTTTTGAAGCGATATAGGGGGTGGTAAGGGAACATTAACGGTGAGGGAACGGAAGTGATAGCAACTGATAAGGGGCTGATAAGGAGCCTCGGAAGGCGAATGGGGGGAAAATCATATCTCGCGTCGCAGCAAAGCTGGGACTCTGAATTTTTGAAGCGATATAGGGGGTGGTAAGGGAACATTAAATGTGAGGGAACAGAAGTGATAGCAACTGATAAGGGGCTGATAAGGAGCCTCGGAAAGCGAATGGGGGGAAAATCACATCTCGCGTCGCAGCAAAGCTGGGACTCTGAATTTTTAAAGTGATATAGGGGGTAGTAAGGGGACAACAATGGTGAGAAATCGGAAGTGATAGCAACTGATAAGGGCTGATAAGGAACCTCGGAAGGTGGGGGGAAAATCATATCTCGCGTCGCAGCAAAGCTGGGACACTGAATTTTCAAAGTGATATAGGGGGTAGTAAAGGGACATCAACGGTGAGGGAAAGGAAGTGATAGCAACTGATAAGGGGCTGATAAGGAGCTTCGGAAGGCGAATGGGGGGAAAATCATATCTCGCGTCGCAGCAAAGCTGGGACTCTGAATTTTTGAAGCGATATAGGGGGTGGTAAGGGAACATTAACTGTGAGGGAACGGAAGTGATAGCAACTGATAAGGGGCTGATAAGGAGCCTCAGAAGGCGAATGGGGGGAAAATCATATCTCGCGTCGCAGCAAAGCTGGGACACTGAATTTTCAAAGTGATATAGGGGGTAGTAAAGGGACATCAACGGTGAGGGAAAGGAAGTGATAGCAACTGATAAGGGGCTGATAAGGAGCCTCGGGAGGCGAATGGGGGGAATTCATATCTCGCGTCGCAGCAAAGCTGGGACTCTGAATTTTTAAAGTGATATAGGGGGTAGTAAAGGGACATCAACGGTGAGGGAACGGAAGTGATAGCAACTGATAAGGCCTGATAAGGAGCCTCGGAAGGCGAATGGGGGGAAAATCATATTTCGCGTCGCAGCAAAGCTGGTCACTACTATATATAATCGGCTTAGTCTGTCTGTCTGTCTGTCTGTCCGTCTGTCTGTCCGTCTGTCTGTCTGTCACGAAATTCATATCTCGCGTCGCAGTAGAGATGGGACCATGAATTTTTAAAGTGATATAGGGGGTAGTAAGGGGACATCAATGGTGAGAAATCGGAAGTGATAGCAACTGATAAGGGCTGATAAGGAGCCTCGGAAGGTGGGGGGAAAATCATATCTCGCGTCGCAGCAAAGCTGGGACTCTGAATTTTTGAAGCGATATAGGGGGTGGTAAGGGAACATTAACGGTGAGGGAACGGAAGTGATAGCAACTGATAAGGGGCTGATAAGGAGCCTCGGAAGGCGAATGGGGGGAAAATCATATCTCGCGTCGCAGCAAAGCTGGGACACTGAATTTTCAAAGTGATATAGGGGGTGGTAAGGGAACATTAACGGTGAGGGAACGGAAGTGATAGCAACTGATAAGGGGCTGATAAGGAGCCTCGGAAAGCGAATGGGGGAAAAATCACATCTCGCGTCGCAGCAAAGCTGGGACACTGAATTTTCAAAGTGATATAGGGGGTAGTAAAGGGACATCAACGGTGAGGGAAAGGAAGTGATAGCAACTGATAAGGGGCTGATAAGGAGCTTCGGAAGGCGAATGGGGAAAAATCATATCTCGCGTCGCAGCAAAGCTGGGACTCTGAATTTTTGAAGCGATATAGGGGGTGGTAAGGGAACATTAACGGTGAGGGAACGGAAGTGATAGCAACTGATAAGGGGCTGATAAGGAGCCTCGGAAAGCGAATGGGGGGAAAATCACATCTCGCGTCGCAGCAAAGCTGGGACTCTGAATTTTTAAAGTGATATAGGGGGTAGTAAGGGGACATCAACGGTGAGAAATCGGAAGTGATAGCAACTGATAAGGGCTGATAAGGAGCCTCGGAAGGTGGGGGGAAAATCATATCTCGCGTCGCAGCAAAGCTGGGACACTGAATTTTCAAAGTGATATAGGGGGTAGTAAAGGGACATCAACGGTGAGGGAAAGGAAGTGATAGCAACTGATAAGGGGCTGATAAGGAGCTTCGGAAGGCGAATGGGGGGAAAATCATATCTCGCGTCGCAGCAAAGCTGGGACTCTGAATTTTTGAAGCGATATAGGGGGTAGTAAAGGGACATCAACGGTGAGGGAAAGGAAGTGATAGCAACTGATAAGGGGCTGATAAGGAGCCTCGGGAGGCGAATGGGGGGAATTCATATCTCGCGTCGCAGCAAAGCTGGGACTCTGAATTTTTAAAGTGATATAGGGGGTAGTAAAGGGACATCAACGGTGAGGGAACGGAAGTGATAGCAACTGATAAGGCCTGATAAGGAGCCTCGGAAGGCGAATGGGGGGAAAATCATATTTCGCGTCGCAGCAAAGCTGGTCACTACTATATATAATCGGCTTAGTCTGTCTGTCTGTCTGTCTGTCCGTCTGTCTGTCCGTCTGTCTGTCTGTCACGAAATTCATATCTCGCGTCGCAGTAGAGATGGGACCATGAATTTTTAAAGTGATATAGGGGGTAGTAAGGGGACATCAATGGTGAGAAATCGGAAGTGATAGCAACTGATAAGGGCTGATAAGGAGCCTCGGAAGGTGGGGGGAAAATCATATCTCGCGTCGCAGCAAAGCTGGGACTCTGAATTTTTGAAGCGATATAGGGGGTGGTAAGGGAACATTAACGGTGAGGGAACGGAAGTGATAGCAACTGATAAGGGGCTGATAAGGAGCCTCGGAAGGCGAATGGGGGGAAAATCATATCTCGCGTCGCAGCAAAGCTGGGACACTGAATTTTCAAAGTGATATAGGGGGTGGTAAGGGAACATTAACGGTGAGGGAACGGAAGTGATAGCAACTGATAAGGGGCTGATAAGGAGCCTCGGAAAGCGAATGGGGGAAAAATCACATCTCGCGTCGCAGCAAAGCTGGGACACTGAATTTTCAAAGTGATATAGGGGGTAGTAAAGGGACATCAACGGTGAGGGAAAGGAAGTGATAGCAACTGATAAGGGGCTGATAAGGAGCTTCGGAAGGCGAATGGGGAAAAATCATATCTCGCGTCGCAGCAAAGCTGGGACTCTGAATTTTTGAAGCGATATAGGGGGTGGTAAGGGAACATTAACGGTGAGGGAACGGAAGTGATAGCAACTGATAAGGGGCTGATAAGGAGCCTCGGAAAGCGAATGGGGGGAAAATCACATCTCGCGTCGCAGCAAAGCTGGGACTCTGAATTTTTAAAGTGATATAGGGGGTAGTAAGGGGACATCAACGGTGAGAAATCGGAAGTGATAGCAACTGATAAGGGCTGATAAGGAGCCTCGGAAGGTGGGGGGAAAATCATATCTCGCGTCGCAGCAAAGCTGGGACACTGAATTTTCAAAGTGATATAGGGGGTAGTAAGGGGACATCAATGGTGAGAAATCGGAAGTGATAGCAACTGATAAGGGCTGATAAGGAGCCTCGGAAGGTGGGGGGAAAACCATATCTCGCGTCGCAGCAAAGCTGGGACTCTGAATTTTTAAAGTGATATAGGGGGTAGTAAGGGGACATCAATGGTGAGGGAAAGGAAGTGATAGCAACTGATAAGGGGCTGATAAGGAGCCTCGGAAGGCGAATGGGGGGAAAATCATATCTCGCGTCGCAGCAAAGCTGGGACACTGAATTTTCAAAGTGATATAGGGGGTAGTAAAGGGACATCAACGGTGAGGGAACGGAAGTGATAGCAACTGATAAGGGGCTGATAAGGAGCTTCGGAAAGCGAATGGGGGGAAAATCACATCTCGCGTCGCAGCAAAGCTGGGACTCTGAATTTTTAAAGTGATATAGGGGGTAGTAAGGGGACATCAATGGTGAGAAATCGGAAGTGATAGCAACTGATAAGGGCTGATAAGGAGCCTCGGAAGGTGGGGGGAAAACCATATCTCGCGTCGCAGCAAAGCTGGGACACTGAATTTTCAAAGTGATATAGGGGGTAGTAAAAGGACATCAACGGTGAGGGAAAGGAAGTGATAGCAACTGATAAGGGGCTGATAAGGAGCTTCGGAAGGCGAATGGGGGGAAAATCATATCTCGCGTCGCAGCAAAGCTGGGACTCTGAATTTTTGAAGCAATATAGGGGGTGGTAAGGGAACATTAACGGTGAGGGAACGGAAGTGATAGCAACTGATAAGGGGCTGATAAGGAGCCTCGGAAAGCGAATGGGGGGAAAATCACATCTCGCGTCGCAGCAAAGCTGGGACACTGAATTTTCAAAGTGATATAGGGGGTAGTAAAGGGACATCAACGGTGAGGGAAAGGAAGTGATAGCAACTGATAAGGGGCTGATAAGGAGCTTCGGAAGGCGAATGGGGGGAAAATCATATCTCGCGTCGCAGCAAAGCTGGAACACTGAATTTTTAAAGTGATATAGGGGGTAGTAAAGGGACATCAACGGTGAGGGAAAGGAAGTGATAGCAACTGATAAGGGGCTGATAAGGAGCCTCGGAAAGCGAATGGGGGGAAAATCATATCTCGCGTCGCAGCAAAGCTGGGACTCTGAATTTTTAAAGTGATATAGGGGGTAGTAAGGGGACATCAATGGTGAGAAATCGGAAGTGATAGCAACTGATAAGGGCTGATAAGGAGCCTCGGAAGGTGGGGGGAAAACCATATCTCGCGTCGCAGCAAAGCTGGGACACTGAATTTTCAAAGTGATATAGGGGGTAGTAAAGGGACATCAACGGTGAGGGAAAGGAAGTGATAGCAACTGATAAGGGGCTGATAAGGAGCTTCGGAAGGCGAATGGGGGGAAAATCATATCTCGCGTCGCAGCAAAGCTGGGACTCTGAATTTTTGAAGCGATATAGGGGGTGGTAAGGGAACATTAACTGTGAGGGAACGGAAGTGATAGCAACTGATAAGGGGCTGATAAGGAGCCTCGGAAAGCGAATGGGGGGAAAATCACATCTCGCGTCGCAGCAAAGCTGGGACTCTGAATTTTTAAAGTGATATAGGGGGTAGTAAGGGGACAACAATGGTGAGAAATCGGAAGTGATAGCAACTGATAAGGGCTGATAAGGAGCCTCGGAAGGTGGGGGGAAAATCATATCTCGCGTCGCAGCAAAGCTGGGACACTGAATTTTCAAAGTGATATAGGGGGTAGTAAAGGGACATCAACGGTGAGGGAAAGGAAGTGATAGCAACTGATAAGGGGCTGATAAGGAGCTTCGGAAGGCGAATGGGGGGAAAATCATATCTCGCGTCGCAGCAAAGCTGGGACTCTGAATTTTTGAAGCGATATAGGGGGTGGTAAGGGAACATTAACTGTGAGGGAACGGAAGTGATAGCAACTGATAAGGGGCTGATAAGGAGCCTCAGAAGGCGAATGGGGGGAAAATCATATCTCGCGTCGCAGCAAAGCTGGGACACTGAATTTTCAAAGTGATATAGGGGGTAGTAAAGGGACATCAACGGTGAGGGAAAGGAAGTGATAGCAACTGATAAGGGGCTGATAAGGAGCCTCGGAAAGCGAATGGGGGGAAAATCATATCTCGCGTCGCAGCAAAGCTGGGACACTGAATTTTTAAAGTGATATAGGGGGTAGTAAAGGGACATCAACGGTGAGGGAAAGGAAGTGATAGCAACTGATAAGGCCTGATAAGGAGCCTCGGGAGGCGAATGGGGGGAATTCATATCTCGCGTCGCAGCAAAGCTGGGACTCTGAATTTTTAAAGTGATATAGGGGGTAGTAAAGGGACATCAACGGTGAGGGAACGGAAGTGATAGCAACTGATAAGGCCTGATAAGGAGCCTCGGAAGGCGAATGGGGGGAAAATCATATTTCGCGTCGCAGCAAAGCTGGTCACTACTGTATATAATCGGCTTAGTCTGTCTGTCTGTCTGTCTGTCCGTCTGTCTGTCCGTCTGTCTGTCTGTCACGAAATTCATATCTCGCGTCGCAGTAGAGATGGGACCATGAATTTTTAAAGTGATATAGGGGGTAGTAAGGGGACATCAATGGTGAGAAATCGGAAGTGATAGCAACTGATAAGGGCTGATAAGGAGCCTCGGAAGGTGGGGGGAAAATCATATCTCGCGTCGCAGCAAAGCTGGGACTCTGAATTTTTGAAGCGATATAGGGGGTGGTAAGGGAACATTAACGGTGAGGGAACGGAAGTGATAGCAACTGATAAGGGGCTGATAAGGAGCCTCGGAAGGCGAATGGGGGGAAAATCATATCTCGCGTCGCAGCAAAGCTGGGACTCTGAATTTTTGAAGCGATATAGGGGGTGGTAAGGGAACATTAAATGTGAGGGAACAGAAGTGATAGCAACTGATAAGGGGCTGATAAGGAGCCTCGGAAAGCGAATGGGGGGAAAATCACATCTCGCGTCGCAGCAAAGCTGGGACTCTGAATTTTTAAAGTGATATAGGGGGTAGTAAGGGGACAACAATGGTGAGAAATCGGAAGTGATAGCAACTGATAAGGGCTGATAAGGAACCTCGGAAGGTGGGGGGAAAATCATATCTCGCGTCGCAGCAAAGCTGGGACACTGAATTTTCAAAGTGATATAGGGGGTAGTAAAGGGACATCAACGGTGAGGGAAAGGAAGTGATAGCAACTGATAAGGGGCTGATAAGGAGCTTCGGAAGGCGAATGGGGGGAAAATCATATCTCGCGTCGCAGCAAAGCTGGGACTCTGAATTTTTGAAGCGATATAGGGGGTGGTAAGGGAACATTAACTGTGAGGGAACGGAAGTGATAGCAACTGATAAGGGGCTGATAAGGAGCCTCAGAAGGCGAATGGGGGGAAAATCATATCTCGCGTCGCAGCAAAGCTGGGACACTGAATTTTCAAAGTGATATAGGGGGTAGTAAAGGGACATCAACGGTGAGGGAAAGGAAGTGATAGCAACTGATAAGGGGCTGATAAGGAGCCTCGGGAGGCGAATGGGGGGAATTCATATCTCGCGTCGCAGCAAAGCTGGGACTCTGAATTTTTAAAGTGATATAGGGGGTAGTAAAGGGACATCAACGGTGAGGGAACGGAAGTGATAGCAACTGATAAGGCCTGATAAGGAGCCTCGGAAGGCGAATGGGGGGAAAATCATATTTCGCGTCGCAGCAAAGCTGGTCACTACTATATATAATCGGCTTAGTCTGTCTGTCTGTCTGTCTGTCCGTCTGTCTGTCCGTCTGTCTGTCTGTCACGAAATTCATATCTCGCGTCGCAGTAGAGATGGGACCATGAATTTTTAAAGTGATATAGGGGGTAGTAAGGGGACATCAATGGTGAGAAATCGGAAGTGATAGCAACTGATAAGGGCTGATAAGGAGCCTCGGAAGGTGGGGGGAAAATCATATCTCGCGTCGCAGCAAAGCTGGGACTCTGAATTTTTGAAGCGATATAGGGGGTGGTAAGGGAACATTAACGGTGAGGGAACGGAAGTGATAGCAACTGATAAGGGGCTGATAAGGAGCCTCGGAAGGCGAATGGGGGGAAAATCATATCTCGCGTCGCAGCAAAGCTGGGACACTGAATTTTCAAAGTGATATAGGGGGTGGTAAGGGAACATTAACGGTGAGGGAACGGAAGTGATAGCAACTGATAAGGGGCTGATAAGGAGCCTCGGAAAGCGAATGGGGGAAAAATCACATCTCGCGTCGCAGCAAAGCTGGGACACTGAATTTTCAAAGTGATATAGGGGGTAGTAAAGGGACATCAACGGTGAGGGAAAGGAAGTGATAGCAACTGATAAGGGGCTGATAAGGAGCTTCGGAAGGCGAATGGGGAAAAATCATATCTCGCGTCGCAGCAAAGCTGGGACTCTGAATTTTTGAAGCGATATAGGGGGTGGTAAGGGAACATTAACGGTGAGGGAACGGAAGTGATAGCAACTGATAAGGGGCTGATAAGGAGCCTCGGAAAGCGAATGGGGGGAAAATCACATCTCGCGTCGCAGCAAAGCTGGGACTCTGAATTTTTAAAGTGATATAGGGGGTAGTAAGGGGACATCAACGGTGAGAAATCGGAAGTGATAGCAACTGATAAGGGCTGATAAGGAGCCTCGGAAGGTGGGGGGAAAATCATATCTCGCGTCGCAGCAAAGCTGGGACACTGAATTTTCAAAGTGATATAGGGGGTAGTAAAGGGACATCAACGGTGAGGGAAAGGAAGTGATAGCAACTGATAAGGGGCTGATAAGGAGCTTCGGAAGGCGAATGGGGGGAAAATCATATCTCGCGTCGCAGCAAAGCTGGGACTCTGAATTTTTGAAGCGATATAGGGGGTAGTAAAGGGACATCAACGGTGAGGGAAAGGAAGTGATAGCAACTGATAAGGGGCTGATAAGGAGCCTCGGGAGGCGAATGGGGGGAATTCATATCTCGCGTCGCAGCAAAGCTGGGACTCTGAATTTTTAAAGTGATATAGGGGGTAGTAAAGGGACATCAACGGTGAGGGAACGGAAGTGATAGCAACTGATAAGGCCTGATAAGGAGCCTCGGAAGGCGAATGGGGGGAAAATCATATTTCGCGTCGCAGCAAAGCTGGTCACTACTATATATAATCGGCTTAGTCTGTCTGTCTGTCTGTCTGTCCGTCTGTCTGTCCGTCTGTCTGTCTGTCACGAAATTCATATCTCGCGTCGCAGTAGAGATGGGACCATGAATTTTTAAAGTGATATAGGGGGTAGTAAGGGGACATCAATGGTGAGAAATCGGAAGTGATAGCAACTGATAAGGGCTGATAAGGAGCCTCGGAAGGTGGGGGGAAAATCATATCTCGCGTCGCAGCAAAGCTGGGACTCTGAATTTTTGAAGCGATATAGGGGGTGGTAAGGGAACATTAACGGTGAGGGAACGGAAGTGATAGCAACTGATAAGGGGCTGATAAGGAGCCTCGGAAGGCGAATGGGGGGAAAATCATATCTCGCGTCGCAGCAAAGCTGGGACACTGAATTTTCAAAGTGATATAGGGGGTGGTAAGGGAACATTAACGGTGAGGGAACGGAAGTGATAGCAACTGATAAGGGGCTGATAAGGAGCCTCGGAAAGCGAATGGGGGAAAAATCACATCTCGCGTCGCAGCAAAGCTGGGACACTGAATTTTCAAAGTGATATAGGGGGTAGTAAAGGGACATCAACGGTGAGGGAAAGGAAGTGATAGCAACTGATAAGGGGCTGATAAGGAGCTTCGGAAGGCGAATGGGGAAAAATCATATCTCGCGTCGCAGCAAAGCTGGGACTCTGAATTTTTGAAGCGATATAGGGGGTGGTAAGGGAACATTAACGGTGAGGG
Organism: Trichostrongylus colubriformis; assembly: GCA_963978905.1. Lineage (NCBI taxonomy): Eukaryota > Metazoa > Nematoda > Chromadorea > Rhabditida > Trichostrongylidae > Trichostrongylus > Trichostrongylus colubriformis. The sequence goes on along the minus strand of OZ022257.1, from coordinate 56,683,374 downwards.
AACGGAAGTGATAGCAACTGATAAGGGGCTGATAAGGAGCCTCGGAAAGCGAATGGGGGGAAAATCACATCTCGCGTCGCAGCAAAGCTGGGACTCTGAATTTTTAAAGTGATATAGGGGGTAGTAAGGGGACATCAACGGTGAGAAATCGGAAGTGATAGCAACTGATAAGGGCTGATAAGGAGCCTCGGAAGGTGGGGGGAAAATCATATCTCGCGTCGCAGCAAAGCTGGGACACTGAATTTTCAAAGTGATATAGGGGGTAGTAAAGGGACATCAACGGTGAGGGAAAGGAAGTGATAGCAACTGATAAGGGGCTGATAAGGAGCTTCGGAAGGCGAATGGGGGGAAAATCATATCTCGCGTCGCAGCAAAGCTGGGACTCTGAATTTTTGAAGCGATATAGGGGGTGGTAAGGGAACATTAACTGTGAGGGAACAGAAGTGATAGCAACTGATAAGGGGCTGATAAGGAGCCTCGGAAAGCGAATGGGGGGAAAATCACATCTCGCGTCGCAGCAAAGCTGGGACTCTGAATTTTTAAAGTGATATAGGGGGTAGTAAGGGGACAACAATGGTGAGAAATCGGAAGTGATAGCAACTGATAAGGGCTGATAAGGAGCCTCGGAAGGTGGGGGGAAAATCATATCTCGCGTCGCAGCAAAGCTGGGACACTGAATTTTCAAAGTGATATAGGGGGTAGTAAAGGGACATCAACGGTGAGGGAAAGGAAGTGATAGCAACTGATAAGGGGCTGATAAGGAGCTTCGGAAGGCGAATGGGGGGAAAATCATATCTCGCGTCGCAGCAAAGCTGGGACTCTGAATTTTTGAAGCGATATAGGGGGTGGTAAGGGAACATTAACTGTGAGGGAACGGAAGTGATAGCAACTGATAAGGGGCTGATAAGGAGCCTCAGAAGGCGAATGGGGGGAAAATCATATCTCGCGTCGCAGCAAAGCTGGGACACTGAATTTTCAAAGTGATATAGGGGGTAGTAAAGGGACATCAACGGTGAGGGAAAGGAAGTGATAGCAACTGATAAGGGGCTGATAAGGACCCTCGGAAAGCGAATGGGGGGAAAATCATATCTCGCGTCGCAGCAAAGCTGGGACACTGAATTTTTAAAGTGATATAGGGGGTAGTAAAGGGACATCAACGGTGAGGGAAAGGAAGTGATAGCAACTGATAAGGCCTGATAAGGAGCCTCGGGAGGCGAATGGGGGGAATTCATATCTCGCGTCGCAGCAAAGCTGGGACTCTGAATTTTTAAAGTGATATAGGGGGTAGTAAAGGGACATCAACGGTGAGGGAACGGAAGTGATAGCAACTGATAAGGCCTGATAAGGAGCCTCGGAAGGCGAATGGGGGGAAAATCATATTTCGCGTCGCAGCAAAGCTGGTCACTACTGTATATAATCGGCTTAGTCTGTCTGTCTGTCTGTCTGTCCGTCTGTCTGTCCGTCTGTCTGTCTGTCACGAAATTCATATCTCGCGTCGCAGTAGAGATGGGACCATGAATTTTTAAAGTGATATAGGGGGTAGTAAGGGGACATCAATGGTGAGAAATCGGAAGTGATAGCAACTGATAAGGGCTGATAAGGAGCCTCGGAAGGTGGGGGGAAAATCATATCTCGCGTCGCAGCAAAGCTGGGACTCTGAATTTTTGAAGCGATATAGGGGGTGGTAAGGGAACATTAACGGTGAGGGAACGGAAGTGATAGCAACTGATAAGGGGCTGATAAGGAGCCTCGGAAGGCGAATGGGGGGAAAATCATATCTCGCGTCGCAGCAAAGCTGGGACACTGAATTTTCAAAGTGATATAGGGGGTGGTAAGGGAACATTAAGGGTGAGGGAACGGAAGTGATAGCAACTGATAAGGGGCTGATAAGGAGCCTCGGAAAGCGAATGGGGGGAAATCACATCTCGCGTCGCAGCAAAGCTGGGACACTGAATTTTTAAAGTGATATAGGGGGTAGTAAGGGGACATCAATGGTGAGAAATCGGAAGTGATAGCAACTGATAAGGGCTGATAAGGAGCCTCGGAAGGTGGGGGGAAAATCATATCTCGCGTCGCAGCAAAGCTGGGACTCTGAATTTTTGAAGCGATATAGGGGGTGGTAAGGGAACATTAACGGTGAGGGAACGGAAGTGATAGCAACTGATAAGGGGCTGATAAGGAGCCTCGGAAGGCGAATGGGGGGAAAATCATATCTCGCGTCGCAGCAAAGCTGGGACACTGAATTTTCAAAGTGATATAGGGGGTGGTAAGGGAACATTAACGGTGAGGGAACGGAAGTGATAGCAACTGATAAGGGGCTGATAAGGAGCCTCGGAAAGCGAATGGGGGGAAAATCACATCTCGCGTCGCAGCAAAGCTGGGACACTGAATTTTCAAAGTGATATAGGGGGTAGTAAAGGGACATCAACGGTGAGGGAAAGGAAGTGATAGCAACTGATAAGGGGCTGATAAGGAGCTTCGGAAGGCGAATGGGGAAAAATCATATCTCGCGTCGCAGCAAAGCTGGGACTCTGAATTTTTGAAGCGATATAGGGGGTGGTAAGGGAACATTAACGGTGAGGGAACGGAAGTGATAGCAACTGATAAGGGCTGATAAGGAGCCTCGGAAGGTGGGGGGAAAACCATATCTCGCGTCGCAGCAAAGCTGGGACACTGAATTTTCAAAGTGATATAGGGGGTAGTAAAGGGACATCAACGGTGAGGGAAAGGAAGTGATAGCAACTGATAAGGGGCTGATAAGGAGCCTCGGAAGGCGAATGGGGGGAAAATCATATCTCGCGTCGCAGCAAAGCTGGGACACTGAATTTTCAAAGTGATATAGGGGGTAGTAAGGGAACATTAACGGTGAGGGAACGGAAGTGATAGCAACTGATAAGGGGCTGATAAGGAGCCTCGGAAAGCGAATGGGGGGAAAATCACATCTCGCGTCGCAGCAAAGCTGGGACTCTGAATTTTTAAAGTGATATAGGGGGTAGTAAGGGGACATCAACGGTGAGAAATCGGAAGTGATAGCAACTGATAAGGGCTGATAAGGAGCCTCGGAAGGTGGGGGGAAAATCATATCTCGCGTCGCAGCAAAGCTGGGACACTGAATTTTCAAAGTGATATAGGGGGTAGTAAAGGGACATCAACGGTGAGGGAAAGGAAGTGATAGCAACTGATAAGGGGCTGATAAGGAGCTTCGGAAGGCGAATGGGGGGAAAATCATATCTCGCGTCGCAGCAAAGCTGGGACTCTGAATTTTTGAAGCGATATAGGGGGTGGTAAGGGAACATTAACTGTGAGGGAACAGAAGTGATAGCAACTGATAAGGGGCTGATAAGGAGCCTCGGAAAGCGAATGGGGGGAAAATCACATCTCGCGTCGCAGCAAAGCTGGGACTCTGAATTTTTAAAGTGATATAGGGGGTAGTAAGGGGACAACAATGGTGAGAAATCGGAAGTGATAGCAACTGATAAGGGCTGATAAGGAGCCTCGGAAGGTGGGGGGAAAATCATATCTCGCGTCGCAGCAAAGCTGGGACACTGAATTTTCAAAGTGATATAGGGGGTAGTAAAGGGACATCAACGGTGAGGGAAAGGAAGTGATAGCAACTGATAAGGGGCTGATAAGGAGCTTCGGAAGGCGAATGGGGGGAAAATCATATCTCGCGTCGCAGCAAAGCTGGGACTCTGAATTTTTGAAGCGACATAGGGGGTGGTAAGGGAACATTAACTGTGAGGGAACGGAAGTGATAGCAACTGATAAGGGGCTGATAAGGAGCCTCAGAAGGCGAATGGGGGGAAAATCATATCTCGCGTCGCAGCAAAGCTGGGACACTGAATTTTCAAAGTGATATAGGGGGTAGTAAAGGGACATCAACGGTGAGGGAAAGGAAGTGATAGCAACTGATAAGGGGCTGATAAGGACCCTCGGAAAGCGAATGGGGGGAAAATCATATCTCGCGTCGCAGCAAAGCTGGGACACTGAATTTTTAAAGTGATATAGGGGGTAGTAAAGGGACATCAACGGTGAGGGAAAGGAAGTGATAGCAACTGATAAGGCCTGATAAGGAGCCTCGGGAGGCGAATGGGGGGAATTCATATCTCGCGTCGCAGCAAAGCTGGGACTCTGAATTTTTAAAGTGATATAGGGGGTAGTAAAGGGACATCAATGGTGAGGGAACGGAAGTGATAGCAACTGATAAGGCCTGATAAGGAGCCTCGGAAGACGAATGGGGGGAAAATCATATCTCGCGTCGCAGCAAAGCTGGTCACTACTATATATAATCGGCTTAGTCTGTCTGTCTGTCTGTCTGTCCGTCTGTCTGTCCGTCTGTCTGTCTGTCACGAAATTCATATCTCGCGTCGCAGTAGAGATGGGACCATGAATTTTTAAAGTGATATAGGGGGTAGTAAGGGGACATCAATGGTGAGAAATCGGAAGTGATAGCAACTGATAAGGGGCTGATAAGGAGCTTCGGAAGGCGAATGGGAGGAAAATCATATCTCGCGTCGCAGCAAAGCTGGAACACTGAATTTTTAAAGTGATATAGGGGGTAGTAAAGGGACATCAACGGTGAGGGAAAGGAAGTGATAGCAATTGATAAGGGGCTGATAAGGAGCTTCGGAAGGCGAATGGGGGAAAAATCATATCTCGCGTCGCAGCAAAGCTGGTCACTACTATATATAATCGGCTTAGTCTGTCTGTCTGTCTGTCTGTCCGTCTGTCTGTCCGTCTGTCTGTCTGTCACGAAATTCATATCTCGCGTCGCAGTAGAGATGGGACCATGAATTTTTAAAGTGATATAGGGGGTAGTAAGGGGACATCAATGGTGAGAAATCGGAAGTGATAGCAACTGATAAGGGGCTGATAAGGAGCCTCGGAAAGCGAATGGGGGGAAAATCACATCTCGCGTCGCAGTAAAGCTGGGACACTGAATTTTTAAAGTGATATAGGGGGTAGTAAAGGGACATCAACGGTGAGGGAAAGGAAGTGATAGCAACTGATAATGGGCTGATAAGGAGCTTCGGAAGGCGAATGGGGGAAAATCATATCTCGCGTCGCAGCAAAGCTGGGACACTGAATTTTTAAAGTGATATAGGGGGTAGTAAAGGGACATCAACGGTGAGGGAAAGGAAGTGATAGCAACTGATAAGGGGCTGATAAGGAGCTTCGGAAGGCGAATGGGGGAAAATCATATCTCGCGTCGCAGCAAAGCTGGGACACTGAATTTTTAAAGTGATATAGGGGGTAGTAAGGGGACATCAGCGGTGAGGGAAAGGAAGTGATAGCAACTGATAAGGGGCTGATAAGGAGCTTCGGAAGGCGAATGGGGGAAAATCATATCTCGCGTCGCAGCAAAGCTGGAACACTGAATTTTTAAAGTGATATAGGGGGTAGTTAAGGGACATCAACGGTGAGGGAAAGGAAGTGATAGCAATTGATAAGGGGCTGATAAGGAGCTTCGGAAGGCGAATGGGGGGAAAATCATATCTCGCGTCGCAGCAAAGCTGGTCACTACTATATATAATCGGCTTAGTCTGTCTGTCTGTCTGTCTGTCCGTCTGTCTGTCCGTCTGTCTGTCTGTCACGAAATTCATATCTCGCGTCGCAGTAGAGATGGGACCATGAATTTTTAAAGTGATATAGGGGGTAGTAAGGGGACATCAATGGTGAGAAATCGGAAGTGATAGCAACTGATAAGGGCTGATAAGGAGCCTCGGAAGGTGGGGGGAAAATCATATCTCGCGTCGCAGCAAAGCTGGGACTCTGAATTTTTGAAGCGATATAGGGGGTAGTAAAGGGACATCAACGGTGAGGGAAAGGAAGTGATAGCAACTGATAAGGGGCTGATAAGGAGCCTCGGAAAGCGAATGGGGGGAAAATCATATCTCGCGTCGCAGCAAAGCTGGGACACTGAATTTTTAAAATGATATAGGGGGTAGTAAAGGGACATCAACGGTGAGGGAAAGGAAGTGATAGCAACTGATAAGGGGCTGATAAGGAGCTTCGGAAGGCGAATGGGAGGAAAATCATATCTCGCGTCGCAGCAAAGCTGGGACACTGAATTTTTAAAGTGATATAGGGGGTAGTAAAGGGACATCAAGGGTGAGAAATCGGAAGTGATAGCAACTGATAAGGGGCTGATAAGGAGCTTCGGAAGGCGAATGGGGGAAAATCATATCTCGCGTCGCAGCAAAGCTGGGATACTGAATTTTCAAAAAGATATAGGGGGTAGTAAAGGGACATCAACGGTGAGGGAAAGGAACTGATAGCAACTGATAAGGGGCTGATAAGGAGCTTCGGAAGGCGAATGGGGGAAAATCATATCTCGCGTCGCAGCAAAGCTGGGACTCTGAATTTTTAAAGTGATATAGGGGGTAGTAAAGGGACATCAACGGTGAGGGAAAGGAAGTGATAGCAACTGATAAGGGGCTGATAAGGAGCTTCGGAAGGCGAATGGGGGGAAAATCATATCTCGCGTCGCAGCAAAGCTGGGACTCTGAATTTTTGAAGCGATATAGGGGGTGGTAAGGGAACATTAACGGTGAGGGAACGGAAGTGATAGCAACTGATAAGGGGCTGATAAGGAGCCTCGGAAAGCGAATGGGGGGAAAATCATATCTCGCGTCGCAGCAAAGCTTGGACACTGAATTTTTAAAGTGATATAGGGGGTAGTAAAGTGACATCAACGGTGAGGGAAAGGAAGTGATAGCAACTGATAAGGGGCTGATAAGGAGCTTCGGAAGGCGAATGGGGGAAAATCATATCTCGCGTCGCAGCAAAGCTGGGACACTGAATTTTTAAAGTGATATAGGGGGTAGTAAGGGGACATGAACGGTGAGGGAACGGAAGTGATAGCAACTGATAAGGCCTGATAAGGAGCCTCGGAAGACGAATGGGGGGAAAATCATATCTCGCGTCGCAGCAAAGCTGGTCACTACTATATATAATCGGCTTAGTCTGTCTGTCTGTCTGTCTGTCCGTCTGTCTGTCCGTCTGTCTGTCTGTCACGAAATTCATATCTCGCGTCGCAGTAGAGATGGGACCATGAATTTTTAAAGTGATATAGGGGGTAGTAAGGGGACATCAATGGTGAGAAATCGGAAGTGATAGCAACTGATAAGGGGCTGATAAGGAGCTTCGGAAGGCGAATGGGAGGAAAATCATATCTCGCGTCGCAGCAAAGCTGGAACACTGAATTTTTAAAGTGATATAGGGGGTAGTAAAGGGACATCAACGGTGAGGGAAAGGAAGTGATAGCAATTGATAAGGGGCTGATAAGGAGCTTCGGAAGGCGAATGGGGGAAAAATCATATCTCGCGTCGCAGCAAAGCTGGTCACTACTATATATAATCGGCTTAGTCTGTCTGTCTGTCTGTCTGTCCGTCTGTCTGTCCGTCTGTCTGTCTGTCACGAAATTCATATCTCGCGTCGCAGTAGAGATGGGACCATGAATTTTTAAAGTGATATAGGGGGTAGTAAGGGGACATCAATGGTGAGAAATCGGAAGTGATAGCAACTGATAAGGGGCTGATAAGGAGCCTCGGAAAGCGAATGGGGGGAAAATCACATCTCGCGTCGCAGTAAAGCTGGGACACTGAATTTTTAAAGTGATATAGGGGGTAGTAAAGGGACATCAACGGTGAGGGAAAGGAAGTGATAGCAACTGATAATGGGCTGATAAGGAGCTTCGGAAGGCGAATGGGGGAAAATCATATCTCGCGTCGCAGCAAAGCTGGGACACTGAATTTTTAAAGTGATATAGGGGGTAGTAAAGGGACATCAACGGTGAGGGAAAGGAAGTGATAGCAACTGATAAGGGGCTGATAAGGAGCTTCGGAAGGCGAATGGGGGAAAATCATATCTCGCGTCGCAGCAAAGCTGGGACACTGAATTTTTAAAGTGATATAGGGGGTAGTAAGGGGACATCAGCGGTGAGGGAAAGGAAGTGATAGCAACTGATAAGGGGCTGATAAGGAGCTTCGGAAGGCGAATGGGGGAAAATCATATCTCGCGTCGCAGCAAAGCTGGAACACTGAATTTTTAAAGTGATATAGGGGGTAGTTAAGGGACATCAACGGTGAGGGAAAGGAAGTGATAGCAATTGATAAGGGGCTGATAAGGAGCTTTGGAAGGCGAATGGGGGGAAAATCATATCTCGCGTCGCAGCAAAGCTGGTCACTACTATATATAATCGGCTTAGTCTGTCTGTCTGTCTGTCTGTCCGTCTGTCTGTCCGTCTGTCTGTCTGTCACGAAATTCATATCTCGCGTCGCAGTAGAGATGGGACCATGAATTTTTAAAGTGATATAGGGGGTAGTAAGGGGACATCAATGGTGAGAAATCGGAAGTGATAGCAACTGATAAGGGCTGATAAGGAGCCTCGGAAGGTGGGGGGAAAATCATATCTCGCGTCGCAGCAAAGCTGGGACTCTGAATTTTTGAAGCGATATAGGGGGTAGTAAAGGGACATCAACGGTGAGGGAAAGGAAGTGATAGCAACTGATAAGGGGCTGATAAGGAGCCTCGGAAAGCGAATGGGGGGAAAATCATATCTCGCGTCGCAGCAAAGCTGGGACACTGAATTTTTAAAATGATATAGGGGGTAGTAAAGGGACATCAACGGTGAGGGAAAGGAAGTGATAGCAACTGATAAGGGGCTGATAAGGAGCTTCGGAAGGCGAATGGGAGGAAAATCATATCTCGCGTCGCAGCAAAGCTGGAACACTGAATTTTTAAAGTGATATAGGGGGTAGTAAAGGGACATCAACGGTGAGGGAAAGGAAGTGATAGCAATTGATAAGGGGCTGATAAGGAGCTTCGGAAGGCGAATGGGGGGAAAATCATATCTCGCGTCGCAGCAAAGCTGGTCACTACTATATATAATCGGCTTAGTCTGTCTGTCTGTCTGTCTGTCCGTCTGTCTGTCCGTCTGTCTGTCTGTCACGAAATTCATATCTCGCGTCGCAGTAGAGATGGGACCATGAATTTTTAAAGTGATATAGGGGGTAGTAAGGGGACATCAATGGTGAGAAATCGGAAGTGATAGCAACTGATAAGGGGCTGATAAGGAGCCTCGGAAAGCGAATGGGGGGAAAATCACATCTCGCGTCGCAGCAAAGCTGGGACACTGAATTTTTAAAGTGATATAGGGGGTAGTAAAGGGACATCAACGGTGAGGGAAAGGAAGTGATAGCAACTGATAATGGGCTGATAAGGAGCTTCGGAAGGCGAATGGGGGAAAATCATATCTCGCGTCGCAGCAAAGCTGGGACACTGAATTTTTAAAGTGATATAGGGGGTAGTAAGGGGACATCAGCGGTGAGGGAAAGGAAGTGATAGCAACTGATAAGGGGCTGATAAGGAGCTTCGGAAGGCGAATGGGGGAAAATCATATCTCGCGTCGCAGCAAAGCTGGGACACTGAATTTTTAAAGTGATATAGGGGGTAGTAAAGGGACATCAACGGTGAGGGAAAGGAAGTGATACCAACTGATAAGGGGCTGATAAGGAGCTTCGGAAGGCGAATGGGGGAAAATCATATCTCGGGTCGCAGCAAAGCTGGGACACTGAATTTTTAAAGTGATATAGGGGGTGGTAAGGGAACATTAACGGTGAGGGAACGGAAGTGATAGCAACTGATAAGGGGCTGATAAGGAGCCTCGGAAAGCGAATGGGGGGAAAATCACATCTCGCGTCGCAGCAAAGCTGGGACACTGAATTTTTAAAGTGATATAGGGGGTAGTAAAGGGACATCAACGGTGAGGGAAAGGAAGTGATAGCAACTGATAATGGGCTGATAAGGAGCTTCGGAAGGCGAATGGGGGAAAATCATATCTCGCGTCGCAGCAAAGCTGGGACACTGAATTTTTAAAGTGATATAGGGGGTAGTAAAGGGACATCAACGGTGAGGGAAAGGAAGTGATAGCAATTGATAAGGGGCTGATAAGGAGCTCCGGAAGGCGAATGGGGAAAAATCATATCTCGCGTCGCAGCAAAGCTGGGACTCTGAATTTTTGAAGCGATATAGGGGGTGGTAAGGGAACATTAACGGTGAGGGAACGGAAGTGATAGCAACTGATAAGGGGCTGATAAGGAGCCTCGGATGGCGAATGGGGGGGAAAATCATATCTCGCGTCGCAGCAAAGCTGGGACACTGAATTTTCAAAGTGATATAGGGGGTAGTAAAGGGACATCAACGGTGAGGGAAAGGAACTGATAGCAACTGATAAGGGGCTGATAAGGAGCTTCGGAAGGCGAATGGGGGGAAAATCATATCTCGCGTCGCAGCAAAGCTGGGACTCTGAATTTTTGAAGCTATATAGGGGGTAGTAAGGGGACATCAAGGGTGAGAAATCGGAAGTGATAGCAACTGATAAGGGGCTGATGAGGAGCTTCGGAAGGCGAATGGGGGAAAATCATATCTCGCGTCGCAGCAAAGCTGGGATACTGAATTTTCAAAAAGATATAGGGGGTAGTAAAGGGACATCAACGGTGAGGGGAAGGAACTGATAGCAACTGATAAGGGGCTGATAAGGAGCTTCGGAAGGGGAATGGGGGAAAATCATATCTCGCGTCGCAGCAAAGCTGGGACTCTGAATTTTTAAAGTGATATAGGGGGTAGTAAAGGGACATCAACGGTGAGGGAAAGGAAGTGATAGCAACTGATAAGGGGCTGATAAGGAGCTTCGGAAGGCGAATGGGGGGAAAATCATATCTCGCGTCGCAGCAAAGCTGGGACTCTGAATTTTTGAAGCGATATAGGGGGTGGTAAGGGAACATTAACGGTGAGGGAACGGAAGTGATAGCAACTGATAAGGGGCTGATAAGGAGCCTCGGAAAGCGAATGGGGGGAAAATCACATCTCGCGTCGCAGCAAAGCTGGGACACTGAATTTTTAAAGTGATATAGGGGGTAGTAAAGGGACATCAGGTGAGGGAAAGGAAGTGATAGCAACTGATAAGGGGCTGATAAGGAGCTTCGGAAGGCGAATGGTTGGAAAATCATATCTCGCGTCGCAGCAAAGCTGGAACACTGAATTTTTAAAGTGATATAGGGGGTAGTAAAGGGACATCAACGGTGAGGGAAAGGAAGTGATAGCAACTGATAAGGGGCTGATAAGGAGCCTCGGAAAGCGAATGGGGGGAAAATCATATCTCGCGTCGCAGCAAAGCTTGGACACTGAATTTTTAAAGTGATATAGGGGGTAGTAAAGTGACATCAACGGTGAGGGAAAGGAAGTGATAGCAACTGATAAGGGGCTGATAAGGAGCTTCGGAAGGCGAATGGGGGAAAATCATATCTCGCGTCGCAGCAAAGCTGGGACACTGAATTTTTAAAGTGATATAGGGGGTAGTAAGGGGACATGAACGGTGAGGGAACGGAAGTGATAGCAACTGATAAGGCCTGATAAGGAGCCTCGGAAGACGAATGGGGGGAAAATCATATCTCGCGTCGCAGCAAAGCTGGTCACTACTATATATAATCGGCTTAGTCTGTCTGTCTGTCTGTCTGTCCGTCTGTCTGTCCGTCTGTCTGTCTGTCACGAAATTCATATCTCGCGTCGCAGCAAAGCTGGAACACTGAATTTTTGAAGCGATATAGGGGGTGGTAAGTGAACATTAACGGTGAGGGAACGGAAGTGATAGCAATTGATAAGGGGCTGATAAGGAGCTTCGGAAGGCGAATGGGGGGAAAATCACATCTCGCGTCGCAGCAAAGCTGGGTCACTGAATTTTCAAAGTGATATAGGGGGTAGTAAAGGGACATCAACGCTGAGGGAAAGGAAGTGATAGCAACTGATAGGGGGCTGATAAGGAGCTTCGGAAGGCGAATGGGGGGAAAATCATATCTCGCGTCGCAGCAAAGCTGGAACACCGAATTTTTAAAGTGATATAGGGGGTAGTAAAGGGACATCAACGGTGAGGGAAAGGAAGTGATAGCAATTGATAAGGGGCTGATAAGGAGCTTCGGAAGGCGAATGGGGGAAAATCATATCTCGCGTCGCAGCAAAGCTGGGACACTGAATTTTTAAAGTGATATAGGGGGTAGTAAGGGGACATGAACGGTGAGGGAACGGAAGTGATAGCAACTGATAAGGCCTGATAAGGAGCCTCGGAAGACGAATGGGGGGAAAATCATATCTCGCGTCGCAGCAAAGCTGGTCACTACTATATATAATCGGCTTAGTCTGTCTGTCTGTCTGTCTGTCCGTCTGTCTGTCCGTCTGTCTGTCTGTCACGAAATTCATATCTCGCGTCGCAGTAGAGATGGGACCATGAATTTTTAAAGTGATATAGGGGGTAGTAAGGGGACATCAATGGTGAGAAATCGGAAGTGATAGCAACTGATAAGGGCTGATAAGGAGCCTCGGAAGGTGGGGGGAAAATCATATCTCGCGTCGCAGCAAAGCTGGGACTCTGAATTTTTGAAGCGATATAGGGGGTGGTAAGGGAACATTAACGGTGAGGGAACGGAAGTGATAGCAACTGATAAGGGGCTGATAAGGAGCTTCGGAAGGCGAATGGGGGAAAATCATATCTCGCGTCGCAGCAAAGCTTGGACACTGAATTTTTAAAGTGATATAGGGGGTAGTAAGGGGACATCAATGGTGAGAAATCGGAAGTGATAGCAACTGATAAGGGCTGATAAGGAGCCTCGGAAAGCGAATGGGGGGAAAATCATATCTTGCGTCGCAGCAAAGCTGGGACACTGAATTTTTAAAATGATATAGGGGGTAGTAAGGGGACATCAATGGTGAGAAATCGGAAGTGATAGCAACTGATAAGGGGCTGATAAGGAGCCTCGGAAGGCGAATGGGGGGAAAATCATATCTCGCGTCGCAGCAAAGCTGGGACACTGAATTTTCAAAGTGATATAGGGGGGTAGTGAAGGGACATCAACGGTGAGGAAAAGGAAGTGATAGCAACTGATAAGGGGCTGATAAGGAGCCTCGGAAAGCGAATGGGGGGAAAATCACATCTCGCGTCGCAGCAAAGCTGGGACACTGAATTTTTAAAGTGATATAGGGGGTAGTAAGGGGACATCAACGGTGAGGGAACGGAAGTGATAGCAACTGATAAGGGCTGATAAGGAGCCTCGGAAAGCGAATGGGGGGAAAATCATATCTCGCGTCGCAGCAAAGCTGGGACACTGAATTTTCAAAGTGATATAGGGGGTAGTAAAGGGACATCAACGGTGAGGGAAAGGAAGTGATAGCAACTGATAAGGGGCTGATAAGGAGCTTCGGAAGGCGAATGGGAGGAAAATCATATCTCGCGTCGCAGCAAAGCTGGAACACTGAATTTTTAAAGTGATATAGGGGGTAGTAAGGGGACATCAATGGTGAGAAATCGGAAGTGATAGCAACTGATAAGGGCTGATAAGGAGCCTCGGAAAGCGAATGGGGGGAAAATCATATCTTGCGTCGCAGCAAAGCTGGGACACTGAATTTTTAAAATGATATAGGGGGTAGTAAGGGGACATCAATGGTGAGAAATCGGAAGTGATAGCAACTGATAAGGGGCTGATAAGGAGCCTCGGAAGGCGAATGGGGGGAAAATCATATCTCGCGTCGCAGCAAAGCTGGGACACTGAATTTTCAAAGTGATATAGGGGGGTAGTGAAGGGACATCAACGGTGAGGAAAAGGAAGTGATAGCAACTGATAAGGGGCTGATAAGGAGCCTCGGAAAGCGAATGGGGGGAAAATCACATCTCGCGTCGCAGCAAAGCTGGGACACTGAATTTTTAAAGTGATATAGGGGGTAGTAAGGGGACATCAACGGTGAGGGAACGGAAGTGATAGCAACTGATAAGGGCTGATAAGGAGCCTCGGAAAGCGAATGGGGGGAAAATCATATCTCGCGTCGCAGCAAAGCTGGGACACTGAATTTTCAAAGTGATATAGGGGGTAGTAAAGGGACATCAACGGTGAGGGAAAGGAAGTGATAGCAACTGATAAGGGGCTGATAAGGAGCTTCGGAAGGCGAATGGGAGGAAAATCATATCTCGCGTCGCAGCAAAGCTGGAACACTGAATTTTTAAAGTGATATAGGGGGTAGTAAAGGGACATCAACGGTGAGGGAAAGGAAGTGATAGCAATTGATAAGGGGCTGATAAGGAGCTTCGGAATGCGAATGGGGGGAAAATCATATCTCGCGTCGCAGCAAAGCTGGAACACTGAATTTTTGAAGCGATATAGGGGGTGGTAAGGGAACATTAACGGTGAGGGAACGGAAGTGATAGCAATTGATAAGGGGCTGATAAGGAGCTTCGGAAGGCGAATGGGGGGAAAATCACATCTCGCGTCGCAGCAAAGCTGGGTCACTGAATTTTCAAAGTGATATAGGGGGTAGTAAAGGGACATCAACGCTGAGGGAAAGGAAGTGATAGCAACTGATAGGGGGCTGATAAGGAGCTTCGGAAGGCGAATGGGGGGAAAATCATATCTCGCGTCGCAGCAAAGCTGGAACACCGAATTTTTAAAGTGATATAGGGGGTAGTAAAGGGACATCAACGGTGAGGGAAAGGAAGTGATAGCAATTGATAAGGGGCTGATAAGGAGCTTCGGAAGGCGAATGGGGGAAAATCATATCTCGCGTCGCAGCAAAGCTGGGACACTGACTTTTTAAAGTGATATAGGGGGTAGTAAGGGGACATGAACGGTGAGGGAACGGAAGTGATAGCAACTGATAAGGCCTGATAAGGAGCCTCGGAAGACGAATGGGGGGAAAATCATATCTCGCGTCGCAGCAAAGCTGGTCACTACTATATATAATCGGCTTAGTCTGTCTGTCTGTCTGTCTGTCCGTCTGTCTGTCCGTCTGTCTGTCTGTCACGAAATTCATATCTCGCGTCGCAGTAGAGATGGGACCATGAATTTTTAAAGTGATATAGGGGGTAGTAAGGGGACATCAATGGTGAGAAATCGGAAGTGATAGCAACTGATAAGGGCTGATAAGGAGCCTCGGAAGGTGGGGGGAAAATCATATCTCGCGTCGCAGCAAAGCTGGGACTCTGAATTTTTGAAGCGATATAGGGGGTGGTAAGGGAACATTAACGGTGAGGGAACGGAAGTGATAGCAACTGATAAGGGGCTGATAAGGAGCTTCGGAAGGCGAATGGGGGAAAATCATATCTCGCGTCGCAGCAAAGCTTGGACACTGAATTTTTAAAGTGATATAGGGGGTAGTAAGGGGACATCAATGGTGAGAAATCGGAAGTGATAGCAACTGATAAGGGCTGATAAGGAGCCTCGGAAAGCGAATGGGGGGAAAATCATATCTTGCGTCGCAGCAAAGCTGGGACACTGAATTTTTAAAATGATATAGGGGGTAGTAAGGGGACATCAATGGTGAGAAATCGGAAGTGATAGCAACTGATAAGGGGCTGATAAGGAGCCTCGGAAGGCGAATGGGGGGAAAATCATATCTCGCGTCGCAGCAAAGCTGGGACACTGAATTTTCAAAGTGATATAGGGGGGTAGTGAAGGGACATCAACGGTGAGGAAAAGGAAGTGATAGCAACTGATAAGGGGCTGATAAGGAGCCTCGGAAAGCGAATGGGGGGAAAATCACATCTCGCGTCGCAGCAAAGCTGGGACACTGAATTTTCAAAGTGATATAGGGGGGTAGTGAAGGGACATCAACGGTGAGGAAAAGGAAGTGATAGCAACTGATAAGGGGCTGATAAGGAGCCTCGGAAAGCGAATGGGGGGAAAATCACATCTCGCGTCGCAGCAAAGCTGGGACACTGAATTTTTAAAGTGATATAGGGGGTAGTAAGGGGACATCAACGGTGAGGGAACGGAAGTGATAGCAACTGATAAGGGCTGATAAGGAGCCTCGGAAAGCGAATGGGGGGAAAATCATATCTCGCGTCGCAGCAAAGCTGGGACACTGAATTTTCAAAGTGATATAGGGGGTAGTAAAGGGACATCAACGGTGAGGGAAAGGAAGTGATAGCAACTGATAAGGGGCTGATAAGGAGCTTCGGAAGGCGAATGGGAGGAAAATCATATCTCGCGTCGCAGCAAAGCTGGAACACTGAATTTTTAAAGTGATATAGGGGGTAGTAAGGGGACATCAATGGTGAGAAATCGGAAGTGATAGCAACTGATAAGGGCTGATAAGGAGCCTCGGAAAGCGAATGGGGGGAAAATCATATCTTGCGTCGCAGCAAAGCTGGGACACTGAATTTTTAAAATGATATAGGGGGTAGTAAGGGGACATCAATGGTGAGAAATCGGAAGTGATAGCAACTGATAAGGGGCTGATAAGGAGCCTCGGAAGGCGAATGGGGGGAAAATCATATCTCGCGTCGCAGCAAAGCTGGGACACTGAATTTTCAAAGTGATATAGGGGGGTAGTGAAGGGACATCAACGGTGAGGAAAAGGAAGTGATAGCAACTGATAAGGGGCTGATAAGGAGCCTCGGAAAGCGAATGGGGGGAAAATCACATCTCGCGTCGCAGCAAAGCTGGGACACTGAATTTTTAAAGTGATATAGGGGGTAGTAAGGGGACATCAACGGTGAGGGAAAGGAAGTGATAGCAACTGATAAGGGGCTGATAAGGAGCTTCGGAAGGCGAATGGGAGGAAAATCATATCTCGCGTCGCAGCAAAGCTGGAACACTGAATTTTTAAAGTGATATAGGGGGTAGTAAAGGGACATCAACGGTGAGGGAAAGGAAGTGATAGCAATTGATAAGGGGCTGATAAGGAGCTTCGGAATGCGAATGGGGGGAAAATCATATCTCGCGTCGCAGCAAAGCTGGAACACTGAATTTTTGAAGCGATATAGGGGGTGGTAAGGGAACATTAACGGTGAGGGAACGGAAGTGATAGCAATTGATAAGGGGCTGATAAGGAGCTTCGGAAGGCGAATGGGGGGAAAATCACATCTCGCGTCGCAGCAAAGCTGGGTCACTGAATTTTCAAAGTGATATAGGGGGTAGTAAAGGGACATCAACGCTGAGGGAAAGGAAGTGATAGCAACTGATAGGGGGCTGATAAGGAGCTTCGGAAGGCGAATGGGGGGAAAATCATATCTCGCGTCGCAGCAAAGCTGGAACACCGAATTTTTAAAGTGATATAGGGGGTAGTAAAGGGACATCAACGGTGAGGGAAAGGAAGTGATAGCAATTGATAAGGGGCTGATAAGGAGCTTCGGAAGGCGAATGGGGGAAAATCATATCTCGCGTCGCAGCAAAGCTGGGACACTGACTTTTTAAAGTGATATAGGGGGTAGTAAGGGGACATGAACGGTGAGGGAACGGAAGTGATAGCAACTGATAAGGCCTGATAAGGAGCCTCGGAAGACGAATGGGGGGAAAATCATATCTCGCGTCGCAGCAAAGCTGGTCACTACTATATATAATCGGCTTAGTCTGTCTGTCTGTCTGTCTGTCCGTCTGTCTGTCCGTCTGTCTGTCTGTCACGAAATTCATATCTCGCGTCGCAGTAGAGATGGGACCATGAATTTTTAAAGTGATATAGGGGGTAGTAAGGGGACATCAATGGTGAGAAATCGGAAGTGATAGCAACTGATAAGGGCTGATAAGGAGCCTCGGAAGGTGGGGGGAAAATCATATCTCGCGTCGCAGCAAAGCTGGGACTCTGAATTTTTGAAGCGATATAGGGGGTGGTAAGGGAACATTAACGGTGAGGGAACGGAAGTGATAGCAACTGATAAGGGGCTGATAAGGAGCTTCGGAAGGCGAATGGGGGAAAATCATATCTCGCGTCGCAGCAAAGCTTGGACACTGAATTTTTAAAGTGATATAGGGGGTAGTAAGGGGACATCAATGGTGAGAAATCGGAAGTGATAGCAACTGATAAGGGCTGATAAGGAGCCTCGGAAAGCGAATGGGGGGGAAAATCATATCTTGCGTCGCAGCAAAGCTGGGACACTGAATTTTTAAAATGATATAGGGGGTAGTAAGGGGACATCAATGGTGAGAAATCGGAAGTGATAGCAACTGATAAGGGGCTGATAAGGAGCCTCGGAAGGCGAATGGGGGGAAAATCATATCTCGCGTCGCAGCAAAGCTGGGACACTGAATTTTCAAAGTGATATAGGGGGGTAGTGAAGGGACATCAACGGTGAGGAAAAGGAAGTGATAGCAACTGATAAGGGGCTGATAAGGAGCCTCGGAAAGCGAATGGGGGGAAAATCACATCTCGCGTCGCAGCAAAGCTGGGACACTGAATTTTTAAAGTGATATAGGGGGTAGTAAGGGGACATCAACGGTGAGGGAACGGAAGTGATAGCAACTGATAAGGGCTGATAAGGAGCCTCGGAAAGCGAATGGGGGGAAAATCATATCTCGCGTCGCAGCAAAGCTGGGACACTGAATTTTCAAAGTGATATAGGGGGTAGTAAAGGGACATCAACGGTGAGGGAAAGGAAGTGATAGCAACTGATAAGGGGCTGATAAGGAGCTTCGGAAGGCGAATGGGAGGAAAATCATATCTCGCGTCGCAGCAAAGCTGGAACACTGAATTTTTGAAGTGATATAGGGGGTAGTAAGGGGACATCAATGGTGAGAAATCGGAAGTGATAGCAACTGATAAGGGCTGATAAGGAGCCTCGGAAAGCGAATGGGGGGAAAATCATATCTTGCGTCGCAGCAAAGCTGGGACACTGAATTTTTAAAATGATATAGGGGGTAGTAAGGGGACATCAATGGTGAGAAATCGGAAGTGATAGCAACTGATAAGGGGCTGATAAGGAGCCTCGGAAGGCGAATGGGGGGAAAATCATATCTCGCGTCGCAGCAAAGCTGGGACACTGAATTTTCAAAGTGATATAGGGGGGTAGTGAAGGGACATCAACGGTGAGGAAAAGGAAGTGATAGCAACTGATAAGGGGCTGATAAGGAGCCTCGGAAAGCGAATGGGGGGAAAATCACATCTCGCGTCGCAGCAAAGCTGGGACACTGAATTTTTAAAGTGATATAGGGGGTAGTAAGGGGACATCAACGGTGAGGGAACGGAAGTGATAGCAACTGATAAGGGCTGATAAGGAGCCTCGGAAAGCGAATGGGGGGAAAATCATATCTCGCGTCGCAGCAAAGCTGGGACACTGAATTTTCAAAGTGATATAGGGGGTAGTAAAGGGACATCAACGGTGAGGGAAAGGAAGTGATAGCAACTGATAAGGGGCTGATAAGGAGCTTCGGAAGGCGAATGGGAGGAAAATCATATCTCGCGTCGCAGCAAAGCTGGAACACTGAATTTTTAAAGTGATATAGGGGGTAGTAAAGGGACATCAACGGTGAGGGAAAGGAAGTGATAGCAATTGATAAGGGGCTGATAAGGAGCTTCGGAATGCGAATGGGGGGAAAATCATATCTCGCGTCGCAGCAAAGCTGGTCACTACTATATATAATCGGCTTAGTCTGTCTGTCTGTCTGTCTGTCCGTCTGTCTGTCCGTCTGTCTGTCTGTCACGAAATTCATATCTCGCGTCGCAGTAGAGATGGGACCATGAATTTTTAAAGTGATATAGGGGGTAGTAAGGGGACATCAATGGTGAGAAATCGGAAGTGATAGCAACTGATAAGGGCTGATAAGGAGCCTCGGAAGGTGGGGGGAAAATCATATCTCGCGTCGCAGCAAAGCTGGGACTCTGAATTTTTGAAGCGATATAGGGGGTAGTAAGGGGACATCAACGGTGAGGGAACGGAAGTGATAGCAACTGATAAGGGGCTGATAAGGAGCTTCGGAAGGCGAATGGGGGGAAAATCATATCTCGCGTCGCAGCAAAGCTGGGACACTGAATTTTCAAAGTGATATAGGGGGTAGTAAAGGGACATCAACGGTGAGGGAAAGGAAGTGATAGCAACTGATAAGGGGCTGATAAGGAGCTTCGGAAGGCGAATGGGAGGAAAATCATATCTCGCGTCGCAGCAAAGCTGGAACACTGAATTTTTAAAGTGATATAGGGGGTAGTAAAGGGACATCAACGGTGAGGGAAAGGAAGTGATAGCAATTGATAAGGGGCTGATAAGGAGCTTCGGAATGCGAATGGGGGGAAAATCATATCTCGCGTCGCAGCAAAGCTGGTCACTACTATATATAATCGGCTTAGTCTGTCTGTCTGTCTGTCTGTCCGTCTGTCTGTCCGTCTGTCTGTCTGTCACGAAATTCATATCTCGCGTCGCAGCAAAGCTGGGACACTGAATTTTTAAAGTGATATAGGGGGTAGTAAGGGGACATGAACGGTGAGGGAACGGAAGTGATAGCAACTGATAAGGCCTGATAAGGAGCCTCGGAAGACGAATGGGGGGAAAATCATATCTCGCGTCGCAGCAAAGCTGGTCACTACTATATATAATCGGCTTAGTCTGTCTGTCTGTCTGTCTGTCCGTCTGTCTGTCCGTCTGTCTGTCTGTCACGAAATTCATATCTCGCGTCGCAGTAGAGATGGGACCATGAATTTTTAAAGTGATATAGGGGGTAGTAAGGGGACATCAATGGTGAGAAATCGGAAGTGATAGCAACTGATAAGGGGCTGATAAGGAGCCTCGGAAGGCGAATGGGGGGAAAATCATATCTCGCGTCGCAGCAAAGCTGGGACACTGAATTTTCAAAGTGATATAGGGGGGTAGTGAAGGGACATCAACGGTGAGGAAAAGGAAGTGATAGCAACTGATAAGGGGCTGATAAGGAGCCTCGGAAAGCGAATGGGGGGAAAATCACATCTCGCGTCGCAGCAAAGCTGGGACACTGAATTTTTAAAGTGATATAGGGGGTAGTAAGGGGACATCAACGGTGAGGGAACGGAAGTGATAGCAACTGATAAGGGCTGATAAGGAGCCTCGGAAAGCGAATGGGGGGAAAATCATATCTCGCGTCGCAGCAAAGCTGGGACACTGAATTTTCAAAGTGATATAGGGGGTAGTAAAGGGACATCAACGGTGAGGGAAAGGAAGTGATAGCAACTGATAAGGGGCTGATAAGGAGCTTCGGAAGGCGAATGGGAGGAAAATCATATCTCGCGTCGCAGCAAAGCTGGAACACTGAATTTTTAAAGTGATATAGGGGGTAGTAAAGGGACATCAACGGTGAGGGAAAGGAAGTGATAGCAATTGATAAGGGGCTGATAAGGAGCTTCGGAATGCGAATGGGGGGAAAATCATATCTCGCGTCGCAGCAAAGCTGGTCACTACTATATATAATCGGCTTAGTCTGTCTGTCTGTCTGTCTGTCCGTCTGTCTGTCCGTCTGTCTGTCTGTCACGAAATTCATATCTCGCGTCGCAGTAGAGATGGGACCATGAATTTTTAAAGTGATATAGGGGGTAGTAAGGGGACATCAATGGTGAGAAATCGGAAGTGATAGCAACTGATAAGGGCTGATAAGGAGCCTCGGAAGGTGGGGGGAAAATCATATCTCGCGTCGCAGCAAAGCTGGGACTCTGAATTTTTGAAGCGATATAGGGGGTAGTAAGGGGACATCAACGGTGAGGGAACGGAAGTGATAGCAACTGATAAGGGGCTGATAAGGAGCTTCGGAAGGCGAATGGGGGAAAATCATATCTCGCGTCGCAGCAAAGCTGGGACACTGAATTTTTAAAGTGATATAGGGGGTAGTAAGGGGACATGAACGGTGAGGGAACGGAAGTGATAGCAACTGATAAGGCCTGATAAGGAGCCTCGGAAGACGAATGGGGGGAAAATCATATCTCGCGTCGCAGCAAAGCTGGTCACTACTATATATAATCGGCTTAGTCTGTCTGTCTGTCTGTCTGTCCGTCTGTCTGTCCGTCTGTCTGTCTGTCACGAAATTCATATCTCGCGTCGCAGTAGAGATGGGACCATGAATTTTTAAAGTGATATAGGGGGTAGTAAGGGGACATCAATGGTGAGAAATCGGAAGTGATAGCAACTGATAAGGGCTGATAAGGAGCCTCGGAAAGCGAATGGGGGGAAAATCATATCTTGCGTCGCAGCAAAGCTGGGACACTGAATTTTTAAAGTGATATAGGGGGTAGTAAAGGGACATCAACGGTGAGGGAAAGGAAGTGATAGCAACTGATAAGGGGCTGATAAGGAGCTTCGGAAGGCGAATGGGGGAAAATCATATCTCGCGTCGCAGCAAAGCTTGGACACTGAATTTTTAAAGTGATATAGGGGGTAGTAAGGGGACATCAATGGTGAGAAATCGGAAGTGATAGCAACTGATAAGGGGCTGATAAGGAGCTTCGGAAGGCGAATGGGGGAAAATCATATCTCGCGTCGCAGCAAAGCTTGGACACTGAATTTTTAAAGTGATATAGGGGGTAGTAAGGGGACATCAATGGTGAGAAATCGGAAGTGATAGCAACTGATAAGGGCTGATAAGGAGCCTCGGAAAGCGAATGGGGGGAAAATCATATCTTGCGTCGCAGCAAAGCTGGGACACTGAATTTTTAAAGTGATATAGGGGGTAGTAAAGGGACATCAACGGTGAGGGAAAGGAAGTGATAGCAACTGATAAGGGGCTGATAAGGAGCTTCGGAAGGCGAATGGGTTGAAAATCATATCTCGCGTCGCAGCAAAGCTGGAACACTGAATTTTTGAAGCGATATAGGGGGTGGTAAGGGAACATTAACGGTGAGGGAACGGAAGTGATAGCAACTGATAAGGGGCTGATAAGGAGCTTCGGAAGGCGAATGGGGGAAAATCATATCTCGCGTCGCAGCAAAGCTTGGACACTGAATTTTTAAAGTGATATAGGGGGTAGTAAGGGGACATCAATGGTGAGAAATCGGAAGTGATAGCAACTGATAAGGGCTGATAAGGAGCCTCGGAAAGCGAATGGGGGGAAAATCATATCTTGCGTCGCAGCAAAGCTGGGACACTGAATTTTTAAAATGATATAGGGGGTAGTAAGGGGACATCAATGGTGAGAAATCGGAAGTGATAGCAACTGATAAGGGGCTGATAAGGAGCCTCGGAAGGCGAATGGGGGGAAAATCATATCTCGCGTCGCAGCAAAGCTGGGACACTGAATTTTCAAAGTGATATAGGGGGGTAGTGAAGGGACATCAACGGTGAGGAAAAGGAAGTGATAGCAATTGATAAGGGGCTGATAAGGAGCCTCGGAAAGCGAATGGGGGGAAAATCACATCTCGCGTCGCAGCAAAGCTGGGACACTGAATTTTTAAAGTGATATAGGGGGTAGTAAAGGGACATCAACGGTGAGGGAAAGGAAGTGATAGCAATTGATAAGGGGCTGATAAGGAGCTTCGGAATGCGAATGGGGGGAAAATCATATCTCGCGTCGCAGCAAAGCTGGTCACTACTATATATAATCGGCTTAGTCTGTCTGTCTGTCTGTCTGTCCGTCTGTCTGTCCGTCTGTCTGTCTGTCACGAAATTCATATCTCGCGTCGCAGTAGAGATGGGACCATGAATTTTTAAAGTGATATAGGGGGTAGTAAGGGGACATCAATGGTGAGAAATCGGAAGTGATAGCAACTGATAAGGGCTGATAAGGAGCCTCGGAAGGTGGGGGGAAAATCATATCTCGCGTCGCAGCAAAGCTGGGACTCTGAATTTTTGAAGCGATATAGGGGGTAGTAAAGGGACATCAACGGTGAGGGAAAGGAAGTGATAGCAACTGATAAGGGGCTGATAAGGAGCCTCGGAAAGCGAATGGGGGGAAAATCATATCTCGCGTCGCAGCAAAGCTGGGACACTGAATTTTTAAAATGATATAGGGGGTAGTAAAGGGACATCAACGGTGAGGGAAAGGAAGTGATAGCAACTGATAAGGGGCTGATAAGGAGCTTCGGAAGGCGAATGGGAGGAAAATCATATCTCGCGTCGCAGCAAAGCTGGAACACTGAATTTTTAAAGTGATATAGGGGGTAGTAAA
Source organism: Trichostrongylus colubriformis (assembly GCA_963978905.1). Taxonomy (NCBI): domain Eukaryota; kingdom Metazoa; phylum Nematoda; class Chromadorea; order Rhabditida; family Trichostrongylidae; genus Trichostrongylus; species Trichostrongylus colubriformis. The sequence goes on along the minus strand of OZ022257.1, from coordinate 56,659,504 downwards.
GGGACATCAACGGTGAGGGAAAGGAAGTGATAGCAATTGATAAGGGGCTGATAAGGAGCTTCGGAAGGCGAATGGGGGGAAAATCATATCTCGCGTCGCAGCAAAGCTGGTCACTACTATATATAATCGGCTTAGTCTGTCTGTCTGTCTGTCTGTCCGTCTGTCTGTCCGTCTGTCTGTCTGTCACGAAATTCATATCTCGCGTCGCAGTAGAGATGGGACCATGAATTTTTAAAGTGATATAGGGGGTAGTAAGGGGACATCAATGGTGAGAAATCGGAAGTGATAGCAACTGATAAGGGCTGATAAGGAGCCTCGGAAGGTGGGGGGAAAATCATATCTCGCGTCGCAGCAAAGCTGGGACTCTGAATTTTTGAAGCGATATAGGGGGTAGTAAAGGGACATCAACGGTGAGGGAAAGGAAGTGATAGCAACTGATAAGGGGCTGATAAGGAGCCTCGGAAAGCGAATGGGGGGAAAATCATATCTCGCGTCGCAGCAAAGCTGGGACACTGAATTTTTAAAGTGATATAGGGGGTAGTAAAGGGACATCAACGGTGAGGGAAAGGACTTGATAGCAACTGATAAGGGGCTGATAAGGAGCTTCGGAAGGCGAATGGGGGGAAAATCATATCTCGCGTCGCAGCAAAGCTGGAACACTGAATTTTTGAAGCGATATAGGGGGTGGTAAGGGAACATTAACGGTGAGGGAACGGAAGTGATAGCAACTGATAAGGGGCTGATAAGGAGCTTCGGAAGGCGAATGGGGGAAAATCATATCTCGCGTCGCAGCAAAGCTTGGACACTGAATTTTTAAAGTGATATAGGGGGTAGTAAGGGGACATCAATGGTGAGAAATCGGAAATGATAGCAACTGATAAGGGCTGATAAGGAGCCTCGGAAAGCGAATGGGGGGAAAATCATATCTCGCGTCGCAGCAAAGCTGGGACACTGAATTTTTAAAGTGATATAGGGGGTAGTAAGGGGACATCAATGGTGAGAAATCGGAAGTGATAGCAACTGGTAAGGGCTGATAAGGAGCCTCGGAAGGTGGGGGGAAAACCATATCTCGCGTCGCAGCAAAGCTGGGACTCTGAATTTTTGAAGCGATATAGGGGGTGGTAAGGGAACATTAACGGTGAGGGAACGGAAGTGATAGCAACTGATAAGGGGCTGATAAGGAGCCTCGGAAGGCGAATGGGGGGAAAATCATATCTCGCGTCGCAGCAAAGCTGGGACACTGAATTTTCAAAGTGATATAGGGGGTAGTAAAGGGACATCAACGGTGAGGGAAAGGAAGTGATAGCAACTGATAAGGGGCTGATAAGGAGCTTCGGAAGGCGAATGGGGGAAAATCATATCTCGCGTCGCAGCAAAGCTGGGACACTGAATTTTTAAAGTGATATAGGGGGTAGTAAAGGGACATTAACGGTGAGGGAAAGGAAGTGATAGCAACTGATAAGGGGCTGATAAGGAGCTTCGGAAGGCGAATGGGGGGAAAATCATATCTCGCGTCGCAGCAAAGCTGGGACTCTGAATTTTTGAAGCGATATAGGGGGTGGTAAGGGAACATTAACGGTGAGGGAAAGGAAGTGATAGCAATTGATAAGGGGCTGATAAGGAGCTTCGGAAGGCGAATGGGGGAAAATCATATCTCGCGTCGCAGCAAAGCTGGGACACTGAATTTTTAAAGTGATATAGGGGGTAGTAAGGGGACATGAACGGTGAGGGAACGGAAGTGATAGCAACTGATAAGGCCTGATAAGGAGCCTCGGAAGACGAATGGGGGGAAAATCACATCTCGCGTCGCAGCAAAGCTGGGTCACTGAATTTTCAAAGTGATATAGGGGGTAGTAAAGGGACATCAACGCTGAGGGAAAGGAAGTGATAGCAACTGATAGGGGGCTGATAAGGAGCTTCGGAAGGCGAATGGGGGGAAAATCATATCTCGCGTCGCAGCAAAGCTGGAACACCGAATTTTTAAAGTGATATAGGGGGTAGTAAAGGGACATCAACGGTGAGGGAAAGGAAGTGATAGCAATTGATAAGGGGCTGATAAGGAGCTTCGGAAGGCGAATGGGGGAAAATCATATCTCGCGTCGCAGCAAAGCTGGGACACTGAATTTTTAAAGTGATATAGGGGGTAGTAAGGGGACATGAACGGTGAGGGAACGGAAGTGATAGCAACTGATAAGGCCTGATAAGGAGCCTCGGAAGACGAATGGGGGGAAAATCATATCTCGCGTCGCAGCAAAGCTGGTCACTACTATATATAATCGGCTTAGTCTGTCTGTCTGTCTGTCTGTCCGTCTGTCTGTCCGTCTGTCTGTCTGTCACGAAATTCATATCTCGCGTCGCAGTAGAGATGGGACCATGAATTTTTAAAGTGATATAGGGGGTAGTAAGGGGACATCAATGGTGAGAAATCGGAAGTGATAGCAACTGATAAGGGCTGATAAGGAGCCTCGGAAGGTGGGGGGAAAATCATATCTCGCGTCGCAGCAAAGCTGGGACTCTGAATTTTTGAAGCGATATAGGGGGTGGTAAGGGAACATTAACGGTGAGGGAACGGAAGTGATAGCAACTGATAAGGGGCTGATAAGGAGCTTCGGAAGGCGAATGGGGGAAAATCATATCTCGCGTCGCAGCAAAGCTTGGACACTGAATTTTTAAAGTGATATAGGGGGTAGTAAGGGGACATCAATGGTGAGAAATCGGAAGTGATAGCAACTGATAAGGGCTGATAAGGAGCCTCGGAAAGCGAATGGGGGGAAAATCATATCTTGCGTCGCAGCAAAGCTGGGACACTGAATTTTTAAAATGATATAGGGGGTAGTAAGGGGACATCAATGGTGAGAAATCGGAAGTGATAGCAACTGATAAGGGGCTGATAAGGAGCCTCGGAAGGCGAATGGGGGGAAAATCATATCTCGCGTCGCAGCAAAGCTGGGACACTGAATTTTCAAAGTGATATAGGGGGGTAGTGAAGGGACATCAACGGTGAGGAAAAGGAAGTGATAGCAACTGATAAGGGGCTGATAAGGAGCCTCGGAAAGCGAATGGGGGGAAAATCACATCTCGCGTCGCAGCAAAGCTGGGACACTGAATTTTTAAAGTGATATAGGGGGTAGTAAGGGGACATCAACGGTGAGGGAACGGAAGTGATAGCAACTGATAAGGGCTGATAAGGAGCCTCGGAAAGCGAATGGGGGGAAAATCATATCTCGCGTCGCAGCAAAGCTGGGACACTGAATTTTCAAAGTGATATAGGGGGTAGTAAAGGGACATCAACGGTGAGGGAAAGGAAGTGATAGCAACTGATAAGGGGCTGATAAGGAGCTTCGGAAGGCGAATGGGAGGAAAATCATATCTCGCGTCGCAGCAAAGCTGGAACACTGAATTTTTAAAGTGATATAGGGGGTAGTAAAGGGACATCAACGGTGAGGGAAAGGAAGTGATAGCAATTGATAAGGGGCTGATAAGGAGCTTCGGAATGCGAATGGGGGGAAAATCATATCTCGCGTCGCAGCAAAGCTGGTCACTACTATATATAATCGGCTTAGTCTGTCTGTCTGTCTGTCTGTCCGTCTGTCTGTCCGTCTGTCTGTCTGTCACGAAATTCATATCTCGCGTCGCAGTAGAGATGGGACCATGAATTTTTAAAGTGATATAGGGGGTAGTAAGGGGACATCAATGGTGAGAAATCGGAAGTGATAGCAACTGATAAGGGCTGATAAGGAGCCTCGGAAGGTGGGGGGAAAATCATATCTCGCGTCGCAGCAAAGCTGGGACTCTGAATTTTTGAAGCGATATAGGGGGTAGTAAGGGGACATCAACGGTGAGGGAACGGAAGTGATAGCAACTGATAAGGGGCTGATAAGGAGCTTCGGAAGGAGAATGGGGGAAAATCATATCTCGCGTCGCAGCAAAGCTGGGACACTGAATTTTTAAAGTGATATAGGGGGTAGTAAGGGGACATGAACGGTGAGGGAACGGAAGTGATAGCAGCTGATAAGGCCTGATAAGGAGCCTCGGAAGACGAATGGGGGGAAAATCATATCTCGCGTCGCAGCAAAGCTGGTCACTACTATATATAATCGGCTTAGTCTGTCTGTCTGTCTGTCTGTCTGTCCGTCTGTCTGTCCGTCTGTCTGTCTGTCACGAAATTCATATCTCGCGTCGCAGTAGAGATGGGACCATGAATTTTTAAAGTGATATAGGGGGTAGTAAGGGGACATCAATGGTGAGAAATCGGAAGTGATAGCAACTGATAAGGGCTGATAAGGAGCCTCGGAAAGCGAATGGGGGGAAAATCATATCTTGCGTCGCAGCAAAGCTGGGACACTGAATTTTTAAAGTGATATAGGGGGTAGTAAAGGGACATCAACGGTGAGGGAAAGGAAGTGATAGCAACTGATAAGGGGCTGATAAGGAGCTTCGGAAGGCGAATGGGGGAAAATCATATCTCGCGTCGCAGCAAAGCTTGGACACTGAATTTTTAAAGTGATATAGGGGGTAGTAAGGGGACATCAATGGTGAGAAATCGGAAGTGATAGCAACTGATAAGGGGCTGATAAGGAGCTCCGGAAGGCGAATGGGGAAAAATCATATCTCGCGTCGCAGCAAAGCTGGGACTCTGAATTTTTGAAGCGATATAGGGGGTGGTAAGGGAACATTAACGGTGAGGGAACGGAAGTGATAGCAACTGATAAGGGGCTGATAAGGAGCCTCGGATGGCGAATGGGGGGGAAAATCATATCTCGCGTCGCAGCAAAGCTGGGACACTGAATTTTCAAAGTGATATAGGGGGTAGTAAAGGGACATCAACGGTGAGGGAAAGGAACTGATAGCAACTGATAAGGGGCTGATAAGGAGCTTCGGAAGGCGAATGGGGGGAAAATCATATCTCGCGTCGCAGCAAAGCTGGGACTCTGAATTTTTGAAGCGATATAGGGGGTAGTAAGGGGACATCAAGGGTGAGAAATCGGAAGTGATAGCAACTGATAAGGGGCTGATGAGGAGCTTCGGAAGGCGAATGGGGGAAAATCATATCTCGCGTCGCAGCAAAGCTGGGATACTGAATTTTCAAAAAGATATAGGGGGTAGTAAAGGGACATCAACGGTGAGGGGAAGGAACTGATAGCAACTGATAAGGGGCTGATAAGGAGCTTCGGAAGGGGAATGGGGGAAAATCATATCTCGCGTCGCAGCAAAGCTGGGACTCTGAATTTTTAAAGTGATATAGGGGGTAGTAAAGGGACATCAACGGTGAGGGAAAGGAAGTGATAGCAACTGATAAGGGGCTGATAAGGAGCTTCGGAAGGCGAATGGGGGGAAAATCATATCTCGCGTCGCAGCAAAGCTGGGACTCTGAATTTTTGAAGCGATATAGGGGGTGGTAAGGGAACATTAACGGTGAGGGAACGGAAGTGATAGCAACTGATAAGGGGCTGATAAGGAGCCTCGGAAAGCGAATGGGGGGAAAATCACATCTCGCGTCGCAGCAAAGCTGGGACACTGAATTTTTAAAGTGATATAGGGGGTAGTAAAGGGACATCAGGTGAGGGAAAGGAAGTGATAGCAACTGATAAGGGGCTGATAAGGAGCTTCGGAAGGGGAATGGGGGAAAATCATATCTCGCGTCGCAGCAAAGCTGGAACACTGAATTTTTAAAGTGATATAGGGGGTAGTAAAGGGACATCAACGGTGAGGGAAAGGAAGTGATAGCAACTGATAAGGGGCTGATAAGGAGCCTCGGAAAGCGAATGGGGGGAAAATCATATCTCGCGTCGCAGCAAAGCTTGGACACTGAATTTTTAAAGTGATATAGGGGGTAGTAAAGTGACATCAACGGTGAGGGAAAGGAAGTGATAGCAACTGATAAGGGGCTGATAAGGAGCTTCGGAAGGCGAATGGGGGAAAATCATATCTCGCGTCGCAGCAAAGCTGGGACACTGAATTTTTAAAGTGATATAGGGGGTAGTAAGGGGACATGAACGGTGAGGGAACGGAAGTGATAGCAACTGATAAGGCCTGATAAGGAGCCTCGGAAGACGAATGGGGGGAAAATCATATCTCGCGTCGCAGCAAAGCTGGTCACTACTATATATAATCGGCTTAGTCTGTCTGTCTGTCTGTCTGTCCGTCTGTCTGTCCGTCTGTCTGTCTGTCACGAAATTCATATCTCGCGTCGCAGCAAAGCTGGAACACTGAATTTTTGAAGCGATATAGGGGGTGGTAAGGGAACATTAACGGTGAGGGAACGGAAGTGATAGCAATTGATAAGGGGCTGATAAGGAGCTTCGGAAGGCGAATGGGGGGAAAATCACATCTCGCGTCGCAGCAAAGCTGGGTCACTGAATTTTCAAAGTGATATAGGGGGTAGTAAAGGGACATCAACGCTGAGGGAAAGGAAGTGATAGCAACTGATAGGGGGCTGATAAGGAGCTTCGGAAGGCGAATGGGGGGAAAATCATATCTCGCGTCGCAGCAAAGCTGGAACACCGAATTTTTAAAGTGATATAGGGGGTAGTAAAGGGACATCAACGGTGAGGGAAAGGAAGTGATAGCAATTGATAAGGGGCTGATAAGGAGCTTCGGAAGGCGAATGGGGGAAAATCATATCTCGCGTCGCAGCAAAGCTGGGACACTGAATTTTCAAAGTGATATAGGGGGTAGTAAAGGGACATCAACGGTGAGGGAAAGGAAGTGATAGCAACTGATAAGGGGCTGATAAGGAGCTTCGGAAGGCGAATGGGGGAAAATCATATCTCGCGTCGCAGCAAAGCTGGGACACTGAATTTTTAAAGTGATATAGGGGGTAGTAAGGGGACATCAATGGTGAGAAATCGGAAATGATAGCAACTGATAAGGGCTGATAAGGAGCCTCGGAAAGCGAATGGGGGGAAAATCATATCTCGCGTCGCAGCAAAGCTGGGACACTGAATTTTTAAAGTGATATAGGGGGTAGTAAAGGGACATCAACGGTGAGGGAAAGGAAGTGATAGCAACTGATAAGGGGCTGATAAGGAGCTTCGGAAGGCGAATGGGGGAAAATCATATCTCGCGTCGCAGCAAAGCTGGGACACTGAATTTTTAAAGTGATATAGGGGGTAGTAAGGGGACATGAACGGTGAGGGAACGGAAGTGATAGCAACTGATAATAAATAAATAAATAAATAAATAAAAAAATAAATAAATAAATAAATAAATAAATAAATAAATAAATAAACGTTAGCAAAGAAACCAAGTTAAGGAAAAAATTTTTTAGGGGGGAAAAGCAAAGAAGTAGTTCAACCTCCGTTTCGCACCGGCCCTTAGACGGAGGTTGAACCAAGAGATAACCTCCCTCTGTGTTCATAAGGCCTGATAAGGAGCCTCGGAAGACGAATGGGGGGAAAATCATATCTCGCGTCGCAGCAAAGCTGGTCACTACTATATATAATCGGCTTAGTCTGTCTGTCTGTCTGTCTGTCCGTCTGTCTGTCCGTCTGTCTGTCTGTCACGAAATTCATATCTCGCGTCGCAGCAAAGCTGGAACACTGAATTTTTGAAGCGATATAGGGGGTGGTAAGGGAACATTAACGGTGAGGGAACGGAAGTGATAGCAATTGATAAGGGGCTGATAAGGAGCTTCGGAAGGCGAATGGGGGGAAAATCACATCTCGCGTCGCAGCAAAGCTGGGTCACTGAATTTTCAAAGTGATATAGGGGGTAGTAAAGGGACATCAACGCTGAGGGAAAGGAAGTGATAGCAACTGATAGGGGGCTGATAAGGAGCTTCGGAAGGCGAATGGGGGGAAAATCATATCTCGCGTCGCAGCAAAGCTGGAACACCGAATTTTTAAAGTGATATAGGGGGTAGTAAAGGGACATCAACGGTGAGGGAAAGGAAGTGATAGCAATTGATAAGGGGCTGATAAGGAGCTTCGGAAGGCGAATGGGGGAAAATCATATCTCGCGTCGCAGCAAAGCTGGGACACTGAATTTTTAAAGTGATATAGGGGGTAGTAAGGGGACATGAACGGTGAGGGAACGGAAGTGATAGCAACTGATAAGGCCTGATAAGGAGCCTCGGAAGACGAATGGGGGGAAAATCATATCTCGCGTCGCAGCAAAGCTGGTCACTACTATATATAATCGGCTTAGTCTGTCTGTCTGTCTGTCTGTCCGTCTGTCTGTCCGTCTGTCTGTCTGTCACGAAATTCATATCTCGCGTCGCAGTAGAGATGGGACCATGAATTTTTAAAGTGATATAGGGGGTAGTAAGGGGACATCAATGGTGAGAAATCGGAAGTGATAGCAACTGATAAGGGCTGATAAGGAGCCTCGGAAGGTGGGGGGAAAATCATATCTCGCGTCGCAGCAAAGCTGGGACTCTGAATTTTTGAAGCGATATAGGGGGTGGTAAGGGAACATTAACGGTGAGGGAACGGAAGTGATAGCAACTGATAAGGGGCTGATAAGGAGCTTCGGAAGGCGAATGGGGGAAAATCATATCTCGCGTCGCAGCAAAGCTTGGACACTGAATTTTTAAAGTGATATAGGGGGTAGTAAGGGGACATCAATGGTGAGAAATCGGAAGTGATAGCAACTGATAAGGGCTGATAAGGAGCCTCGGAAAGCGAATGGGGGGAAAATCATATCTTGCGTCGCAGCAAAGCTGGGACACTGAATTTTTAAAATGATATAGGGGGTAGTAAGGGGACATCAATGGTGAGAAATCGGAAGTGATAGCAACTGATAAGGGGCTGATAAGGAGCCTCGGAAGGCGAATGAGGGGAAAATCATATCTCGCGTCGCAGCAAAGCTGGGACACTGAATTTTCAAAGTGATATAGGGGGGTAGTGAAGGGACATCAACGGTGAGGAAAAGGAAGTGATAGCAACTGATAAGGGGCTGATAAGGAGCCTCGGAAAGCGAATGGGGGGAAAATCACATCTCGCGTCGCAGCAAAGCTGGGACACTGAATTTTTAAAGTGATATAGGGGGTAGTAAGGGGACATCAACGGTGAGGGAACGGAAGTGATAGCAACTGATAAGGGCTGATAAGGAGCCTCGGAAAGCGAATGGGGGGAAAATCATATCTCGCGTCGCAGCAAAGCTGGGACACTGAATTTTTAAAGTGATATAGGGGGTAGTAAGGGGACATCAATGGTGAGAAATCGGAAGTGATAGCAACTGATAAGGGCTGATAAGGAGCCTCGGAAGGCGAATGGGGGGAAAATCATATCTCGCGTCGCAGCAAAGCTGGGACACTGAATTTTCAAAGTGATATAGGGGGGTAGTGAAGGGACATCAACGGTGAGGAAAAGGAAGTGATAGCAATTGATAAGGGGCTGATAAGGAGCCTCGGAAAGCGAATGGGGGGAAAATCACATCTCGCGTCGCAGCAAAGCTGGGACACTGAATTTTTAAAGTGATATAGGGGGTAGTAAGGGGACATCAACGGTGAGGGAACGGAAGTGATAGCAACTGATAAGGGCTGATAAGGAGCCTCGGAAAGCGAATGGGGGGAAAATCATATCTCGCGTCGCAGCAAAGCTGGGACACTGAATTTTCAAAGTGATATAGGGGGTAGTAAAGGGACATCAACGGTGAGGGAAAGGAAGTGATAGCAACTGATAAGGGGCTGATAAGGAGCTTCGGAAGGCGAATGGGAGGAAAATCATATCTCGCGTCGCAGCAAAGCTGGAACACTGAATTTTTAAAGTGATATAGGGGGTAGTAAAGGGACATCAACGGTGAGGGAAAGGAAGTGATAGCAATTGATAAGGGGCTGATAAGGAGCTTCGGAATGCGAATGGGGGGAAAATCATATCTCGCGTCGCAGCAAAGCTGGTCACTACTATATATAATCGGCTTAGTCTGTCTGTCTGTCTGTCTGTCCGTCTGTCTGTCCGTCTGTCTGTCTGTCACGAAATTCATATCTCGCGTCGCAGTAGAGATGGGACCATGAATTTTTAAAGTGATATAGGGGGTAGTAAGGGGACATCAATGGTGAGAAATCGGAAGTGATAGCAACTGATAAGGGCTGATAAGGAGCCTCGGAAGGTGGGGGGAAAATCATATCTCGCGTCGCAGCAAAGCTGGGACTCTGAATTTTTGAAGCGATATAGGGGGTAGTAAAGGGACATCAACGGTGAGGGAAAGGAAGTGATAGCAACTGATAAGGGGCTGATAAGGAGCCTCGGAAAGCGAATGGGGGGAAAATCATATCTCGCGTCGCAGCAAAGCTGGGACACTGAATTTTTAAAATGATATAGGGGGTAGTAAAGGGACATCAACGGTGAGGGAAAGGAAGTGATAGCAACTGATAAGGGGCTGATAAGGAGCTTCGGAAGGCGAATGGGAGGAAAATCATATCTCGCGTCGCAGCAAAGCTGGAACACTGAATTTTTAAAGTGATATAGGGGGTAGTAAAGGGACATCAACGGTGAGGGAAAGGAAGTGATAGCAATTGATAAGGGGCTGATAAGGAGCTTCGGAAGGCGAATGGGGGGAAAATCATATCTCGCGTCGCAGCAAAGCTGGTCACTACTATATATAATCGGCTTAGTCTGTCTGTCTGTCTGTCTGTCCGTCTGTCTGTCCGTCTGTCTGTCTGTCACGAAATTCATATCTCGCGTCGCAGTAGAGATGGGACCATGAATTTTTAAAGTGATATAGGGGGTAGTAAGGGGACATCAATGGTGAGAAATCGGAAGTGATAGCAACTGATAAGGGCTGATAAGGAGCCTCGGAAGGTGGGGGGAAAATCATATCTCGCGTCGCAGCAAAGCTGGGACTCTGAATTTTTGAAGCGATATAGGGGGTAGTAAAGGGACATCAACGGTGAGGGAAAGGAAGTGATAGCAACTGATAAGGGGCTGATAAGGAGCCTCGGAAAGCGAATGGGGGGAAAATCATATCTCGCGTCGCAGCAAAGCTGGGACACTGAATTTTTAAAGTGATATAGGGGGTAGTAAAGGGACATCAACGGTGAGGGAAAGGACTTGATAGCAACTGATAAGGGGCTGATAAGGAGCTTCGGAAGGCGAATGGGGGGAAAATCATATCTCGCGTCGCAGCAAAGCTGGGACTCTGAATTTTTGAAGCGATATAGGGGGTGGTAAGGGAACATTAACGGTGAGGGAACGAAAGTGATAGCAACTGATAAGGGGCTGATAAGGAGCTTCGGAAGGCGAATGGGGGAAAATCATATCTCGCGTCGCAGCTAAGCTGGGACACTGAATTTTTAAAGTTATATAAAGTGTAGAATGGGGACATAAACGGTGAGGGAACGGAAGTGATAGCAACTGATAAGGGGCTGATAAGGAGCCTCGGGGGGCGAATGGGGGAATTCATATCTCGCGTCGCAGCAAAGCTGGGACTCTGAATTTTTAAAGTGATATAGGGGGTAGTAAAGGGACATCAACGGTGAGGGAACGGAAGTGATAGCAACTGATAAGGCCTGATAAGGAACCTCGGAATGCGAATGGGGGAAAATCATATCTCGCGTCGCAGCAAAGCTGGGACACTGAATTTTTAAAGTGATATAGGGGGTAGTAAAGGGACATCAACGGTGAGGGAAAGGAAGTGATAGCAACTGATAAGGGGCTGATAAAGAGCTTCGGAAGGCGAATGGGGGAGAATCATATCTCGCGTCGCAGCTAAGCTGGGACACTGAATTTTTAAAGTTATATAGGGGGTAGTAAGGGGACATGAACGGTGAGGGAACGGAAGTGATAGCAACTGATAAGGTCTGATAAGGAGCCTCGGGGGCGAATGGGGGGAATTCATATCTCGCGTCGCAGCAAAGCTGGGACTCTGAATTTTTAAAGTGATATAGGGGGTAGTAAAGGGACATCAACGGTGAGGGAACGGAAGTGATAGCAACTGAAAAGGCCTGATAAGGAGCCTCGGAAGGCGAATGGGGGGAAAATCATATCTCGCGTCGCAGCAAAGCTGGGACACTGAATTTTTATAAAGGGACATCAACGGTGAGGGAAAGGAAGTGATAGCAACTGATAAGGGGCTGATAAGGAGCTTCGGAAGGCGAATGGGGGAAAATCATATCTCGCGTCGCAGCAAAGCTTGGACACTGAATTTTTAAAGTGATATAGGAGGGTAGTAAAGGGACATCAACGGTGAGGAATCGGAAGTGATAGCAACTGATAAGGGCTGATAAAGAGCTTCGGAAGGCGAATGGGGGAAAATCATATCTCGCGTCGCAGCAAAGCTGGGACCTTGAATTTTTAAAGTGGATTGGCCGGCGTCAGCCGGCCACTCCGATAAAAATAATAGCATCACATACCAATACCGACTTCTTCCTCTTACATCACAATCTTACCCTTAGGTACAAACGCAGCAGAGGAACCCCCATTTATTGAACAAGTGATGGTAGAATTGTGCCGGCTTTGCTGAAGGATAGATATGCCCCAACAGCCGCGAAAATCGGCTCGCCGCGACTGATAATTCGGAAACACTTCTCACTCTTGCTCACCTCTTATTGTCTTACAAGACTCCAGGAAAACCGCAGTACCTTTTTTCAAAATCGGTCATTGATGTATACTAGTTCAAGGTTATGACTACTATTTTTCAACTCTGTATTCCCTATGTTCGATTTTCTTGTTTCTAATCATTTGGAGAGTACCGATTGCTGTATTGAATATTCAGGCGGTGGACTGGGGACACTCGTGCCATTCCAATATTCGACGTATCACCTGTTGAGTTTGACCCGTCAGAGCTTGAAATCTGAGGAGCCGTTGAAAGGTCATCCCATTTGCATATCTTTTCACTTTTTGTAGATATCGTTTTGTTGCAAAATTCCACTTCATTTTCTTCTCTTTTTTATCTATTTTTACCTCGTTATTTTTCCCTTTTCATTGCAGAGTTTGTTCCAGAGAAATTGTTACAATCGGTGGAAGGGTTCACAGTTTGACATTAAGCCCTGATGGGCAAAGATTAGCAGCCACTTTCAAAGGTAATTTCTACGGGTATATAGTTCTTTCGGGTGCTATCGCAGTGAGGGGGAGGGATCTCGCTAAGACCGCTAATTCTATCCAAGCTCAGAAAGGGAAAGAAGCAAAAATATACCCTTGGGTGTGCAGATTGACCCTTTAGAGATCCCTTTGACGGGTTTAAGTCGCAACTTTTTGTAAGATGTTCCCTCATTGCGAAAGCACTTAGTTTTGAATCACTTCAACGGCAGATATCAGGTTTGTAGATCGTTTTTATAGTAATGGGAGTAAAGAAAAAAATCTGATTCCGCAATTCTGATAAGCTACATATGGTAGTATCGCGTCTCGAGAGATGATAGTACTTCTTCTGATCACCTGCATCTGAATCTTTTGTTCTATGTTTTGTTTTCAGAAAATCCACCGATTGTGGCATTGTTTATTGTGGATTGGCTTCCGATAGTCAGAATTACTCCAAGGTGGGTGAAGTACTGCACAGCTTTCAGCTTAACGAAGTCATGCACGGAAAATGAGTTCTCTTTTACTCCTATAGTATTTGTGTTGTAGTTGCTTGATAGGGGCCGCATGCAGTGTTTTAGGTGGAAAGTTAGAATTCGGCTGAGATACATCTCCTTAAGTGACGGTTAGGAGGGGGCCTCGGAGAAAACGCCCAACCCTCGCCGTCCCTTACCGCGACGGATGACGGAGTGGGACACTTACTTGGAGGTCCCGTCACCCACCCTGAGGAGCTGCATCTTAGCCAGATTCTCACATGTTCGCATTAAACTTTGCAGTCTTTATCAAAATACAACATAAATGTATGGATAATAGAGAAACTCATTTCACCGTGCACGACTCCTCTTGGATTCCGAAATATTAGCTTTTTGTTGGAAATCGGCAATCTTTCAGTGGTTTCGTGGAGGCTCCCTTATACGGCCATTCGTCCATAATTTTCTTCCTTCCGAAGTTCACAAATGGGTCTCTTCTCGCTATTGTAAGTTCAATAGTCACTTTCGTGGATAAGTTGTAGCTTTATATATTAAATACACTATTTTTAGGTGTGGTCTGCTGGAAATCTACAATACTTGCCACTACTCTATGGTCAAACCTCCTCGTCACACTTCAATTCGAGATCGATCCTTGACGAAATAAGTGACAATTCAAGTTCAGGTCGAATTCATTCCTAACCTTGTGCCTGCCTTTCGGTTCTTTATTTCCCATTTACAAATTAAATATCCTTAATTTCGTTGATTATTGGAACCCTCCTTCACTGGAACTGGTCCGCTGCAAACCTTACTTTCAGCTCACAGGACTGCTAGTGATTCATTGCATTCATCCGAATTACCGAGTGGATGCAGGGACCGATCGCTAGAAGAAGATATCGTTTTATTCTCAGAACGAATCCGATCAAGCCGCTCTGCTGATTTGCAGCGAAACTGAGTGCGCTAATTTTTTGGCATGGTCGTGCATTACAGAAATTGGATCTGATAAGTGTTGAAATGTTGGACCTGCAAGGGAACTTTGTCAGCCTCAATAATTTTGCAATCTGCAGCAGTATTCAAAATTCTTATCACTTACATTTTCTGAGAACATCAAGAGTGTGATCAAGTCGCTTTCTCATTTCTGTTATCTGGGAAGTTATTTTCCTTTCAACTAAGATCTCGTTTTTTCATGAATGTTCCTTAACTCTACTGTCCGAAGTCTTTAATATTTAGTTTCTAGTGTGGTGTGTGTGTGTCAGCAGGGAACAGCTACGATGATTGAAGCCGTTCATCTCGGGCGTATGTGCAGAAGTTGTGGAATTGAACTCCTCAGCATAACATTTCTTTAAATTTAAAAAAAAGTTTTATTTTCTCCAGCTGCCTGTCTCACATAGTATTCTTTTTTGATATTTCAGAGTATCATAACATTAATTTTAAGGTGTAGTCGAAGCCTACTGAGGTCTTACTGTGGAGGATTTTCTCTTCATTTCATTTTATAGCCATTTTATCTAGTGACCAGTTGGGCTGGCGCGCTCTACTGCGCGTCACACATGGAAGCATGCAAAATTAGCGCGTGTATCGAACTCTCTCACCCCGCCACACACTCTCACTCTCTCCACGTTCTCTCACCCTAGCCACTCACCCACGTCCGTACTCTACCCCAAACTTGGGTAATTGAACCGGTCACACAGACAGACAGACAGACAGACAGACATCATTACAAACACACCAAACTCCTGGTTTATGTATATGGTATGATTGTGTCCAAATCTGAGATGACGCAGTACAAGAGGGAAAGTGCGTGAATGTATATGGGCAAGCACTAAAATTTTTGGGATGGCCCCAGAAGTGAGCATAATAGCGAGGAAATTTCACGGAGATATTCTGCAAAGCATTTGCACATCAGAAACTGATATCATTTTTATCGTTTGTCATTGCTCTTAATAGCTATGAGAACCTTTTGGAATGCTTTTACTGGTTTTAGTGAAGCTGTAGAGTAAGCACTAATTTACTGAATGTTTGTTTGAGCATGAATTGTGTGAATACTTGTCTGTATCTCTTTCATATTGTATATGGGTATGTTGTGAGTAAAGAGCTTTCATTTACTTGTTTGGAACTTGGGTCTAAATACGTATAGCCAGCTAGCTCAGCAATCTTTCTTTTGAGAGGAAACTGCGTCGTGGATTATTTCGCCTCACTTTTTAATAGTGCGTATCATATGTAAAACGACCCTTGAAAATGGATAGCTGAACTTTGTAGAGAATGATGAGTAGTTTACCTGTAGCTGTTGAGATCAGGATGTCCGAAAACTCAGGTTTATCAGGTTTTTCGCTTGCAGAAAAATGGGGCAGATTCTAACGCTTGGCTCCTATATGGCATCATAAGAGTAGACGCACTTAAGCTGGATCAGAACGAAGGAGGGGCATATGCCAAGAAAAGTAAGTTTCAAAAAAGCAATAAGCAGCGGTAACTGCTTTGTTTCATAGTCTGAAAAGCCACGCGGTTGGTTTTTGTCGGAGGACAAGCAGGATCACAACTGCGTCTTGCACACGGAGGGTCTGATCAATCCCGAAACTGCTCACTAGGGCCATCGACTCATCGAAGTACTTACCCTTATCGGAGTCCTACGGAAAGGAAAGGGCCTGGCAGAGCAAGAAGCTGTCTCTTCAAGAAGAACATTAGATCGGTCGAATGATCCCCACTTCTGAAGTGTAAATAAGGTATGAACCAGTTTACGGACTGCGTCTTTAGAAGGACGGCCTGGAGAGATGTCAAGCGTAAAAGTACATCATGCCATGTTAGGCCGCTTTCATACTTTGTGCACTGACGCCGTCACCGGCGGCGACGGCGTGAATTGGACGCTGTCGCCTGCGTCGATTTGACGCCGTCACAGCGGGTGACGGCGTCGGCGCGCAAAGTATGAATGCGGCCTTATATCCGTTCAGCGTCGCGGAATAGCGAATAGCGAACAAACGAACAGTTCAGGGTGACAGGACACCTGTCAATTTTGTTGAACCAGCTCTCTCCAAGAGTGGTCGAGTACCACGCGGAAAATACAGACAATTCGGCGTAAAAAAGGTACAGGGAGCGTGCGGCTGCGTCACGGTTTCCATTGGTCGTCAACTGCCGTTTCTATTGCTCTGCCTGTAAGAGAAAGAGCATGCAACCGGATAGACGTCACCACGTAGAGTCGTGCTGATGGCGCCGCGAATGCGACGCCGCAAAGCGAAAATTCAACGTAAGGCTGCACACTCTCCCTGATCGCAGATCCGGCTGATCGGTGGTCAACTACCACTAGCAATAAAGCCGTGAAAAAAACGATAACTCCGTCAATACGTGAGAGCGAACGGACAGCTACTGTTAAGGAGCATACTATGTACAACCGGAGATTAGTACCCGACACTTTTGGAACAGTGGCCGGCATCGCTTTCTACTGCGCCATTCCAACTACCCATCACTCACTCATGGGTGAGATCGATGGTATTCCTACAAAAATATGTGGTTCTTCCTGCTAACCATGTGTGGGAAGAGATGCTCAAGAAAAAGATAGTATCAGATAACGTTTCGTACTTTGTCCTCAGAGCAGCGAGCAGTGATAACAGCATTCTATTGATTTTTCAAGTAAGAATTTCTCTGGCTTTCCAAGTAATCCCTGCTGCGGCAACCTCAGGCCACGTTCACATATTGTGGTGCCGACGGCGCGGCGTGACTGCGTGCCTTTGCGTCTCCGCCTGTGCAACTCTGTCTCGTTGCCTGCGTCGTTTGTACACATTACCCGTGCTCCTCTGCCTTGCTGCCTGTGACCCAGCCGCGCCCTGACGTGGCAAAGCATAAACCTGACCTGAGCACGTACTCGGACTAAAGCACACGTGGATAGGTCTTTACTGTTTTTACAGCAGTTGGTAACCTGCATTCAGGACCATCCTCTACCGTATCTGGCTCGAGTAGAATCCTAGGTACTTCTTCCCAGTGCCATTCACAACTTTGACAACTACAGCGCCCAGCCGTGTTGAACTATCTAATCCTAGAGAGGAAGGAAAAATCAAAAGTAATATAATCATAAAGACGGATCCGACCCCTCTCAAGTGGAGGATATCCATGGACTCTATACCTCTTTGCTCAACCACAGGTGGACCGGTTGCCACTTCCAGTTACGTAACAACTGATATGACTGTGGTAGTTACCCTAAAGTGTGATGGATAAGTCCGCCCGCACGCGGTGTCGCCGCGGCAGCGGCGAACGCAGGCGCAGTCTTCAAAAAACGCGGGATCGCGATGCACCCTTCATTATTAAAAAATGACAGAATTGTAGAAACTGCTTATTCAACTTCATTTTTAATATTAGGTATTTTATATAATTATATAATTATAATTATATAAAGTATTATATATTAATAATATTTTTAGTATACTTTTTAACATTTCATAATAATATCTAAAGATACCACGCACCAAAATCTTTGTTTACCCGTGTAACAATGATCATTCATCTTAAATTTTCTACGCAATCTCCATTTCATCGTCACAAACACTCATAACATTGAAATTCTCACTCATATCATCTAACAATGGCTCTTGGTTCAAGGCCTTTAAGAAGCTGTTGACAATCGTCTCCTCAGAAATTAAATAGAAACTGTCGCAAACTAAAGCAGCTACCTCTTCGTAACTCATCCTTGTCCTGATGCCTCTTTTGGTGTACCTGGCTCTTGTTGGGTCATAAAAGGATTAAGGAGAAGTTTTTATTCAACCGCTATTTCATCGCTAAAACCATCGTTGCATTGAGACCCCCGTTGAACAACGATTCTCCTCTCATTCTTTCACTTTCCTCTGCCGACTGTGAAGTTTCTGTGTTCACGTTTCGTACGACCCCAACCTTACTTGCTACTCACTTTTATATTAACAAATACAATATACAATACAATAAAATTCGTTATTAATACAATCCACAAATCATAGCTTCCTCAATTTCCTTTATCTCTGGTTGGTGGTTTGAAGAATGCGGCCGCCCGTGCCGCGCGCGACACAGCGTGCGGGCGGACTTATCTATCAGACTTTAGGGTAGTTCCAGTCGACTTTAAAAACCTTGGGTAAAACGTCCGAAATGCCTGTGTCCAAGTGATTACAATGAAGCGCGCACCTTCATAAATGGATCGCTGTGCAAACGTCTTCATCACCTTTGGAAGCTGTCTATCCTAGAAACACCTTGTATTTTGAGTTCATTACCCTTGTTGTCGCGAATCGCCGCGACGATGGCCTCGGGGACACCGCGCACCCCGGCCCGTCCGCGCTGCGGCGCCACTTGTCGCGTCTCGCAACGTGCGATGGCCCCGCCTTCTGCGGTCGAAGCCGGTATATAAGGCAGGCTGCCAACTGCCAGTTGGTTTTCACCGGGTGACGCCATGATGCTACTCGGGATCTGGGGTGCGGTGCACCACCGGCTGTCGGGTAGCGGAGCGGTGGCACACGAGCTGGCCGGTGTCTACCCCTGCTCCCCGACTGGAAGCAGCCTAATTTCAGGTCCCCATGCGAGACACCGTCGACCATATGGCTACGTAACACCAGCCGGATGGTGTCTACTACGTCAGCCGACTGTCGGGAGTCGCCCTAGCGGAGGCGACTTTGGGAGTCGGGTATGATATATGTATTATATTGTTGCTGGTGCGTAATAAATGTGTGTTATATATTTACCAGTTGGCTGGCGCACAATTCTGCGCGCAATTCATGGCGATGCTGTGCAAAAAGGGTTTGATAGGCCCGACCACAGTTGTGTATGGAATCGAGCGGAAATTTTCTTTCTTCTACTTTCAGCCAAGCTATTGAATTGGAAGAAAGCAGAGAATATGGCGAGATAATAAAGCATTTTGGTGTTAACATACTCCAGTCGCTTTGCAACGCATCCATTTTGCACCTCACCGACATGAATCGCGCGCAGTAGTGTGCGCCAGCCAACTGGTTTACGTCATCATTGGGAGTTTGGATAGTTTAGAGATAGATAGTTTTGTATTCGATTGCATCGATTGGTAACTAACGTTCACTTGCTGAGCATCCAATTCCTACACATTAATGGTATAATGGTAGATCTATATCTTTATTATCGTTGTTAATCGTTTTCGTAAACATGCTTTACTACTTGGAATTTTACATAGTCTAGCGGTCGATAACCGGTGTTGCTACCAATACCTAATTAAAATGATTCCGAGTGAACCGCTCGCTTCGCTATCACAGAATAGTTTGTATCATGATTATCAATGTAGATCACAGTATCAGAGAATTGCACCATTTTTTGGAACGCAAGGCAATTCAGCGGTCGATACATCGGCGAGTGATATCAGAACATAGACGAAATATGTTCACCCAATGGCACTGAGCATCAGATGCTTTTGCTAAAGCGGTCGTATAGTAGTAGCAAATGATGTAAATGATTTCATCCTATCCAATTCCTAATGGTTCCTATCAGCCAGTGTAAGCCGCTATCAGTTTCACTGAGGCCCTGTACCCAACAATACCATTGAGTCCCCCGTACCCTACAATACCTGCGAATGTGAACATTTAACTGTTAGCCGCAAAAGCGAACCGGCCTTGGTGACATTTCCCTTCTCACGCCCCCTATGAATGTTATCAACCATTATCACTTTGGATCACCCACTATCAATGTCCCCGTCCAACCCTGCTGAACACCCATGAGTGACAGGGCGACATTTGTCTTCTCATAATCATTATCAAATCTTATCAACCATTATCGATTTGGATCACCTACCATTGAAGTTCCTGGCCCACCCTGCAAAACATCTATAATGTGTTAGTGCTCTAGGATCAATGCGAAAAGCGAAACAAATTTGACGACGTTTGTTTTCTCATATTTATATCGAATCTTATCAACCATTATCACTTTGAAGCACTCACACTAAAAGTCCCTGGCCCATCCTGCTAAACACTTATGAGAATTAACGCTCCAGGATCAATGCCGAAAGGGAAACGGATTAGACGACTCTAGCCTCCCGACGCTCCTTTTCGAATCTTATTAATCGTTATCAATGCGGGTCACCCACCGTTATGTCCCTGTCTCAGGACTTAGAACACCTATGAATATTGGCACTCTAGAATCAACGCGAAAGGTGAGTCCAAAATGACGACATTTGCCTTCTCATGCTCCTAATCTAATCTTATCAACCGTTATCAATGCGGATCACCCACCATTAATGTTCCCGCCCCATGCCGCAAAACACTTCTGAGTGTCAGCGTTCTGGGATCAACCCGGAAGGCTAAACGGATTCGATGACTCTAGCCATTTCACGCTCCTTATCGTATCTTATCAACCGTTATGAATGCCTTTCATCTGCGAAACTTGTTGAAAGCGCAATTTCAGCTTATCACACAAAAGTGTAGTTATTCATTACACAACACTGTAGTTTTATCAAATAAAACTGTAATTTCAAATAACATATCTTACATTAAAAGTAAAGTATAAAAACTTTTGCTTGACTTGACATATGACCTCGTAATAAAGGGAAACGATAAACATAACTGCAGACGTCAGCTTTCCACCAAAGCTAAGCGATCCATAGATGAAAAGAAAAAATCAGCTGAACAATCACATCTGACTGATTGTTATTAAATGACAAAATAATGAGTTGAAGAAGTACGGGAGAGATTTTTCCTGTGGATTTGTTTAGCGTAGACTGAGCATCTCATCGACTCCTAGAATTCAAACGAGAAAGTACCAAAACTACACTCCATTTTGAACCAGTTTCAATTATTATCACTAATTATCATCAATGATCAATGGGTCACTCCGATTACCACATCACAATCGAACATGAATTGCAACTAATTATCATTAATTATACTAAACATCATTAAATATCGCTTAGCATTACTGACTATCATCGAGTGGCAGTAGCTGTCAGAGATAATTCTCGAAAAGCAGGACAAACCTTATCAGCAGGGCTTATTTGACCACAGTCCCTATTGAAGAAAGGTGAAACTCACCCTCTCACATCCATCATAGAATTGCTAAGCGAAGAAATTCCAATTTGAGTCGGGGTCATATGGGTGCTGTGACAGTGTCCCGTGACGGGTTCGACGATGGCCTTATCGTCAGATCCGCACTCAAACCGCAGTCGCTTAGCTCCTGGTTCTTGCGTAACCTGGAAGTAAAATTTCCATTCACATTTTCAAGTGAAGATCTTGCAATAAAATATTCAGCAAAGAAATAATGACAGCCGATCGAATCTTCCCAATATCTAAACAGCCTAATTCCCATAGGCTTCAATTTCAAGATAAGAGTTACTACTGCCAATGTTCAAAACAGGAAACAGCGCAAATATCGACCTGTAAATATACAGTAACTAATAAACGCACTGGTACCAACACCATCACATAAGCAACATCATTTCACGACACTTTACGTTGTAGCTTACCGTAAAAGACGGTTCAATACCCATTGAGCTAGAAAAGAAACAAAATAATAACAATTTTCGAACGAGTAAACACGTGACCAAAGGGAATGAATAAGCTGCAGAATGCATCTAATGAACATGACCTTTTCACTGATCTCATGAATAACAGAATAACAACATTTTTATGGTTGAGAAGCAGTTCTGATGATTCAGTGGCTCAAGAACTGATAAGGCTGCATACATACTCGGCGACGCGATTCGATGAGTTCCGGCTGGTGTGAATATAGCCCATGGTGTATCCCAGTTGCTCTTATTTTACACACGGCAAATTTATCTGTGTCGAGAAAAACTGAAACAAGGGAACAAAAATTGAACTGATCCCTTAAAAATATTCTTCTCACGGGTACATTAGATTCATTAGATTGCCTCCCAATTAAATTTTATTGATGAGAAATACATATGCGGTGTATGGTGGGTTTGCCACAAGTTGATGGGAACTTTGAAGCAAAATAACGCCGATGGCTAGCTGTAAGCAAACTTTGTCCTCTTCTGGTCGCTTCACAGCCGCGTTTTGTAGATTTGCTGTACATGTTTGGTAAGGAATCTGAAGCTCTATGCTCTCCTCATTCGCTTCTTTCAAAACTCAAGGGGAAAGGGGGGGGGGGAGAGAGGTGATTAAAATGAGCAGTATTTCTTCTGAAAAAGAATCACGATATGCGATGAATATCGTCATGCAAAGGATAATGCGGTAAGCGGCTTCGGCAGCCCAAGCGGATGAAGCACAAAATGATAATAATGCAGTGTGCAATACAGGGAATAGATAGGAAATAAAAAAGTAAAGGTAAAAATTGCAGTGTTTACCTGAATTTTTATGCTCTGACTATTTGAGATTGGATGCTGTGGAATTTTAAACCGAAAATGTTTTTGAACGACAATGTCGCGTTGTTTAGTTTCTTTAAGTAGCAAAACGGTGAAATTCACAGTAATCATCCAGTAGTACTCTTTGAAAACAATTTTCTGATCGGATGTACAGTGAGTTTCAGACTCCATCTAGACAGTAATGGGCATTAAGAAAATTCCTTGAAGGCGAAGAAAAAAGTGAATACAAGGTACACTACAGCACATTCTCCAACTAGCACTGGTTTCACAGTCAATTTTGGATGATATTTTAGTGAGGGGGGAGGACATTCAACAGAATGCGCTGTTTCAGTGCGATTACTCACATAATGAATCTGCGGATATGTTGGCGTTACGCATAAGAGCGCATGCCAGTTTGACACGTCAATGATTTCGAAGTGTTCAAATTTTGTAAAATGCGCCTCCCTCCCTACCAACACATTGGCTTGGAACCAATTTCGAAATGCCTCCTCGAAGGTGTACCAGGTTTTTTAAAACGACGTGCTATACAGCTAATGTCAGGCACAGAAGGGGAGCCCCAGCTCTTTCGTCATTCAAATATTTACTTATTACTGATGTTTACATGTTTATGAGGTATCCTAAGCATCTGAGCTTGCGAGTGCCCTAAATCTCAGCGCGCAGACTTGAATGACTGTCTGGGTGCTCCTTGAGCGTTTGAGGATTCCTGCAAGGCTTCTCTCTTTGTGGTCCCACTCATGGGAGCCGGGTGGGGTCCACGAGGTCGAATTTCCGCGCGGCCGCGCGCGATGAGCGGCACAGCGGGTGCGAGTGCCAGTGGCAGGGCATGGCAGACTTCAAGCGAGGCAGTGTGGTATGGGTGGAAAGCGCAGACGTGACGCAGTCACGCTCAGCCGGCCGATCAAGGGCAATCGATACGGCGAGTCGTACGGGGGCGCCGCGAGTGAAACGCCGCGAAGCGAAAATTCGACCTCGTGGACCCCACCCATGGGAGCCCAATCTTCTCATTCACAAAGCTCTTCTGCCTTCTCATGCTCAAAAACCAACAAGAACGGTCCCATGAACAAATCTCCAATCAGAGAAACAATCGTGAAGGCAGCCACAAGAAGTAAGTCAAAAGCGTCAGCTAACATCATTAGGACTTGGCATTAACGAAACACAGTGGGAAAAGCTCTGACAACTCCGCCTTGCTGCTTTTCTTGGAGCAGCACTATTTCTATGGGTCGGCTGCTTGCACTCTCAAGAGGGTAATCCAATCATCCTGACTATCCTGAACGTTCACAGATGGAGTAATCCACAGAGAACGCTACCATGCTTGAAAGTGCACGTCTCCACATTGACATAAACGTGCAAAGAAGCATGCGACGACAGTTAAAGAAGGCTTAATAGGAATTCGGAAGATCTCTGAAGAACTCCTCGATTGTTCTAGCCAAAAACGATAGAAAAGCAGCAGTAATGGCAATCGGCTCGAATACTAACGCACTTCCAAAAATGTGGAGCAATGTATAGTTGAACCCTTCTCATAGAATCCTATTTTTTTCGGACAAATCGCCATGTATTGTCAAGCTTGAAATTAGAGCTTTCAAATACAAGCTGTCAAATTAGAGAAGCGAAAGACCACATTTCAGGATGCGCCATGTATTCTCCTTCCATTCACAATATCTCTCTCGCAGTCAACGCGATCCGGTTTTCACCATGACCTGAATAGACCATTTTACATAGCTTCGCACTACTCTAATGAGTCTTCATCGCAAGTGGTGATTTTTGCAGAAAGTTCATGTGCCAATTAAGGATACTGGTCACAAATATTATATGACATGCATTGCTTGACGTCACCACTACATGACGCGTGCTGTCATAGCTTCCCCATCAGATTCGCAAAAGTACATGTAGAGCCTGATCAGCGAAAAACCACGGTTGTGACACTAACGCTTGTGAGATGCCTCTTTGAAAGGATCGATATCGGTCAGTCAATTACGGCTGTGTACGGGAGGGCCTCCAGCCGATGAGAGTGCACGAGGAAAACGCGTCAAAAGTTGCAATATAGAGTCTCGTAACCGTTGTCGCCGATCGCGTAGATCTGCTCAAAAACAACCGAGGGATGTTGTTATGGCAGATTGCGGACAGTATAAAAGCAAGGGTGCTCAGCAGTGTAACGGTAGAGGATGAACGAAATAGATGGGAGAAAAACCGGAGAAATAGGAAACC
Organism: Trichostrongylus colubriformis; assembly: GCA_963978905.1. Classification (NCBI taxonomy): domain Eukaryota; kingdom Metazoa; phylum Nematoda; class Chromadorea; order Rhabditida; family Trichostrongylidae; genus Trichostrongylus; species Trichostrongylus colubriformis. The sequence goes on along the minus strand of OZ022257.1, from coordinate 56,634,602 downwards.
AAACCCTTCCACCTTTTTCGCGCCGCTCTGCGTCACTAACCATTTGTAGGCTGCAGACGGGCGAGAGGTCAAACAACCCACCCGCGAACGTTGTCCTGCCATTGCTGACGACTCCACCTGCGGTGAATGACAGTACGACCACAGTGCTGCGGGAGAGTGACAAAATCCCAAGCCGCGCTTTTCAGTGCGCATTTCGCCACACATCACCTCTCCTGAAATGGAGGTTTGTTTTCAGAAAACATGTATTCGTAGCTCCATTTTCTCCCTACCCTTCCGACTGCCTTTGAGGTACGGTGGGGTTTCCCATCAATGTTGTTCTAAGATGACGTTGGCAGTCCTAGAAAGGTGTCTCTGGATATTTTGTAGGATATCATAACTGGCTTCCTCCCTTATAGGCTCCCACGAGAGCGAATCCGACGAAACGTTTGCCAATAAACTTTGCCAACAACGTGCTGTTACCAACAAATTTTGTGCGTTAGTAGTTTACTCCTATTTTGCCTTAGTTTCGACCACAGAATAGAGAATTTGCCAGTTGAGCTTGTACTGTTTAAAAATGATTTAACCCATATCCCGAAACCAAGGTCGCTTCAGACTGAGTGACTCAGCTTAAGTCTATACATTGCCCTCCTATTGCCACATGGCATGAGAGCGATCACTTCGCGATTTTCTTATGTCGTTAACTTCGAATGATGTATCACCATGTCCACTCCCCTCGCAGGCAACAATCATGGTCACAGTAATGACGATGTGGCTTTGTAATATAACAATATCAGTATTGAGTGTTACATCGCGAATGAACTTAGTGAAGAATACTCAAAAGTACGAGAAATGAAGTCATTTTACTTGATCTGCGACAAAATGACGAGAATGAACGAGTTCTCCATTTGACAAAAATGAGATGGACGAGGTTCACGGAGTTTCTCCAAAGCTTGTGTCTCCAAAGTTTTCTGTCACACAGCACAGAACCCGTCCACTCGAATACCATGCGTCTCGACAGCAAAGCCTATGAGCCACGCGTTGCTATAAGGTTACGACGTGAACAAGGAATGGGTCGAAAAATGCGCATTGATGCCTACACGTCCTTACTTCCCAATATGAAAAGCTCAACATTAAACGGTTTTATGTGTAGTCTGTGAGCGGGCCGGGTTTGCTTGGCTTCTATATTTCTCTAGCACTAAGCTCTGTTTCGTTCTAGATTTCACTTCCTTCCAAAGTCCAGTCGAACACGGGGTTATCTCCTTTCATTCAGAGCATCTCCGAGTATGGTAAGGTAATAGCGGGCTATACCCAAACTACCGAAATCGTTGGAAAATCCTTCTCCAACTCGATGGTGTCCTCAATGAGATCCGAGCTACATATTAGAAGCGTTCCAGTGGATTCGTCTGTGGAATAACAGGTGCAGCTCTCACTAGAAGAATCACTTACTGCACCAGGCCCTTTAGGCAAAAAAAAAACAAATCGACGAGGATCCACTAAAAATGGCTGTCGCTGAAGAGTAACAAGCTAATGAGTCTCATTATATCCAGAAAATTCGCAAGGAATTTATTATCAATACACACATTTTTCGGGTGATCTATAAGAACCATGGTGCATGTGTGTAACACAAGGCTTTCAAACTTCTGTAGCATCGTTGGTGTTTTAGTGTGAGCCTGGGAACATCGAGAATTCATCGAACGATCCTGTGTCATTCTCAGACAAAATGTGGGTGGCAACCTCCGGGGCGGGCTCAGAGTGCCATAACTCTGCGAAAATAAGTTCTGGATTTTTTTGATCAGATTGCCAACTAATAATTTTTATCATTTGAAGCCTACTTTATAAGCAATAAGAGCATAAATCAAGCCACTAAATTAGCCTGGAGGTACGCCTTGCGATGATAAGAAGATAATGGGCTTATCTACTTGGGGGAGCAGATTGGTCGTTGGTCACGATCCTACCTGCAATCACGGATTGATTAGATCTAATCCGGGCGAAGTTCGCAACGAGTAACACTTTCATGATCCTTTTATGTGCAAGCGGGTTCCGTACCAATTGCTGATGCCATGACTCATTTCTTTTCATCTGATTGATTTGCCCATGGTAAGCGTGGGAGGCAGGTGGAGCATTTGATCAAATATTCTAAAGAGAAGTAATACCCCTTGCATTCAGATGCTGGGTAGCTTTCTCAAGATAAATCTCATCTGGAATATCTGCAGCCTAAAGTCTTTTCGACATGGCTCGGTGTGACCTTGTTCATATACGTAAACAGCGCAAATGTTCTCAAAATAGGTATTAGGAGACAGGTTTATTTTGGAAAACTAAAAACTATTATATTTGTATTGCATGACATTGAATGCAGGCCAATGTATGTACGTCTGGGTAAAATCAGTGCTGAACTAAGCCCTACAATGTCCGTACCAATGCGACAATGTGGAGGGAAGGTGCAACACTTCTTCGACGTTTCCCAGGGAAAAAACTTTTCCATTCAATGTGTTTCACCAATGACGCAATTTTGCCACTGGGTATACTACTTAGGCTGAGCTAATATATAGGGTATAGCTGCTTAAAGGAATCGTCCACGGAAAATGAGTTTTTGTGTTACCCATATATTTATGTTGTATTTGCCTAATGTTGGCCTCATGCAAATGTTCACGCGAAAAAATGTGAATCTGGCTGAGATGCAGCACCACAAAGTCTGGTCCCAGTAGGCGGGGCCTCCTTGTAAAAGCCTCGTACCGCGTTCGCCGTGGTCGGAGACGCATTGTAGGAGCAGAAGGTTACGTAAACAGTCCCACTCTCCGTTCCCAACGGCGGCGGAAGACGGGACGAGGCTTTTATACGGAGGCTCCGCCCACTGGGACCGCACATTGTGGTACTGTATCTCACCCAGATTCGCATTTTTTCGCGTGAAATTTTGCATGAGGCCAAGATTAAGCAAATACAACGTAAATATATGGGTAACACAAAAACTCATTTTCCGTGGACGATTCCTTTAAGCATAAATGATATATTCAGCATGATGAGCATAAATGATGATGACATGGTATATTCTCTTAGGTCTGCCTCAGCATATTGGGGATGTCCAATGGCGCAGGACACGCAGGGCTTGTCGCAGCGAGAGCAGCACCGCATCCTAGAATCCGGGCATCCAGCTTAAGTGATGATGGGCCCTTGATCACAATCGATTCTGGATGATAACTCGTATGGGACAGTAAGTTAAGACAAATGACGAAAGATCGACTTATAAGTAAGCGATCACTGCAATCATCGCGCATAAATTCAGCCTCTATGCACGGCAGGTTAGGTGGCTAACTCGATGACGGGAGCTTGCTCTGAGCAATTTTTTCTTACATTTGACCATGTTGCTTGGAATGTGGCTAATAAATCACAGTTTGACGACTGATTGGTCCACGAGTTAATGGAACATTTAGCTGCGACTATGGGACTCGAATTCTTTCCGCATACATTCATTTTTCTTGGACGTGATGTAGATGTGCACCATTTACCCGCGTGATATCCTCATCAGTTGATTGTATTCATGTTGCTTGAGCCGCCACCGTACGCTCGCAAGGCATGGAAACAGGTATCACAGAAGAATGTACAACACTGAAGCTGAATCCATAATGGGCGACGTAATTGCGATGAGCGCGACTGCCACGACGCACCTGCAACGCATCTTCCACGATAAACGTGTTTGGCATGATCCAACACATCGAATCATCCGAACGCAAACGTTGTCCAGTGATAAAGACTACTCCACCGGCGGACGCGAGGCAGCACGACTCGCAGCGCTGCGGGATCGTGATGAGACCCCAAACCGCACTTTTCCGATGTGAGTTTCGCCACACTTCATGTCATCTGAAGTGGAATATTTGTTTTCCGAGACATGCCCTACCGGTTTCCACTTTTTCCATACCCATTACGGTGCCTTCAACCTAGATTTCATCGTATTCTCTTCGCTTCAGGAAACGCCCTACCGCTTTAGGGATCTTGGACTCAATTTAAAATTCCCACGCAGCGATCTTTCTCTTCCGAATGTGCCCTCTCTAAAGAGCTAACTCAACGGAGAACACCGCTTCCTCCTGCCTGAGCTGAGGCTGGGCCGTTTTCGCTTTTTCGTGTGTACTTTCGCCAGCCGGACAGAGATGCAGACCAGGTAGCTGAAGTCGTCCCATAGTCGTCCCGTCAGCCAGGTAAAAAACACCCGGCCAATTTGTAGTTAATCAACGGTGTGAAAACAGTATGTATGCGAAATTAATGAATTATGCAAAGTGGAGTATTTCTCAGCAAGTAACGTGATTAATGAAATTTTATCATTTACAGATTCAATAGTCTTGGAGATCTCGAAGCCTTATTTGTTTCAGGAACTCTGCGTTTATAGAAAATGACATACCATCGAATTCCTTTTTAGCGGTGAAGAAAATGACGATGAGCTGGACACAGAATTTCTGAAGTGTGTTATGAAGTTGTAACAACTACTTCTATGGGAAAATCAGATCTTCATAGACAAGAGAGCCTCTGGAAATACAGGTTTTGTCGTTCATTGCGGCGCTTGAGATGCTCACCAAGACTATATGCAGTACAGAACCGTTTACCCTAACACTTGAGCGTGAAGATAAATGCTTCTGCACACGTTGTACGTTATTACACATCATACCTATTCCATTTACCCCACCTAGCATGGAAAGCCTTTTCACACCTCTCTTCTCCACTAAGGAACAGTACATCTTATTGGAAGTGTCTGTGGCAGGTCTACTTGATCTGTGAGAAGCGCATATGTAGTAGAAGAGGATGTTGCACCGCGTTGTGGGTATGCGGCGCGATGCCTGCTATGTAGCTAGGAACGCCTTACGTAATAGTGTCTCGAAGCGTTGTCATGTTCTATGTCATATATTGAGCGTAATCGGTGGGACCGATTTTTGTGAGCATGCCTACAACACATCAACGTATGTACGGATGTAGCTCCCGAATAAGTTTGTGAAATTGGAATCGAGGCCTTCAATTACGCGCTACCTACTTTAGTCCGAGTTCACGCTTTGCACAGGCAGGGCGTGGCTGCATTCGCAGCCAGCGATGCATAGTGACACGGGCGGAGACGCAGAGACAGGAAGCCGCCCTATTGCCGGCATCGCGAAGTATGGACGCGGCCTCATTCTACAAATATGTGATTACAGGTATTTCGGTAAACCAAACACTACCGTAAGTCATAAAAAAAATGTCGGTGATGCCTGTCGACTGTATGCTGATTTTCATACGAGGAGAACACGTCGTGTGCAAGATTATGCAGTAAACCGTTTCGCGCACCAGTGCCACAAAAATGATTTTGCGATTAGATGGTATAGTACTTTGGAATATTTCATCTGATAGTTCCATGTGAGCAGTGTACAGGGCCAAATGCTGTATCGACGAAGCTTGCCGCTTTGGACTTACGAACTCTTCCTCCGAAAATTTCAGAGTAGATATCTCCAAACCATTCAATTTTCTACCTCCAAAAAGTTGTTGGATGAGAGCGGGATGGAGACAGCGTGCATACTGTAAGGATGACATGATACTCTCTTTCACGCCTCAAACCCACGAAACGGCTTCACATCCAGGTTTCTTCGGTGAGCGCCTGATCCTGATGATATATTATTGTCCATCAGAAAACAATAAAGTATTTCCGAGCTGCTGTATATTGTTTACACCTCAGAAGCTGGCAAAAAAAGGAGCTGCATATCGCTACGATAGCTATCATATTGTGAAAGGCACGGAGTGCGAGCTGCGCGGCGTCGAACGTAGTTGGGTCCTGGAGAGGGAGGATAAAGCGCAGGACTCCGCGGCCCAACTATATGTGGAGCCCTTCTCACGCAGAAAGCCCTTCGCACGCTGAGGTTCGAAATCCTGTTCTCTGGTGCACACTCGGAAGGATGGGAGGCGAAGATCGTGGTGCCCATTCACGATGGGTCCGATATCAAATCTCGAGAATGCAGACACTGATATCAAGCCTTTTCTCCAGATGCTAAATAATCTCATACATATCGTTTGGTAGAGTAATTTGAAGGAAGCAATCCGAAGAACGAAAGAGAAAACGGAAGTGATTTCCGAAAGTGGTGAGGATTTGACATTTCTGAAATTCCCTGACTGCCTCCTCACTTCGCCGCCGTTAGCAAAAGCGCAGGAATGCGGCGGAAAGAGGGAGAAAATTCCCGTTATCCCTACCGTAGCGTAAGGCGAATTCATACTTTGAGCCGGCAGGACGTGGCTGTGTTCACAGGCGGCAAGACAGGGTGGCGCAGGCGCAGACGCAGAGATACGAAGCAATGCCCTGTCGCGGCACCGCGAAGTATGAACGTGGTCTCAACTGCTTCTGAAGGTAACGGTACATACCATAGAGCAGGAAAGCACGGATTGTACATGGATTGAAAGAAAAAGGCATAAATCTGACTAAAAAAATTCAAAAATGCACTCTTCTCCTTATGTTGCAGTCAACGTTGAGCTACGGCCGCTATTACGGCGGTTCTTGAAACGAGATGTTTCTCCTTATGTTGCAGTCAACATTGAGCTACGGCCGCTATTGCAGCGGTTCTTGAAACGAGATGTTCGGTAAAAAATAGCTCACTTCAGTAGCGGAAACAGCTTCAAGACTGATGAGTCGGGAATATCTTTTTCTCTTTCATCGATTAGACTGCTCCCACATTTAGAACCATCCCAATTGGACATCGATTTAACGCGCGCAAAACGAGCAATCATTTTGATGTATAATGAAGCGAGCTGAATTAAAACCTTGACATCGTATTTCTGTAAAACATACAATGACAAGGATATCCCTGGAGCCCGAAGGAGGCACTGGACGCGTAGCTCTTGAAAAGTGTAAGTCGCTCCATACTCTCAGCTGTAGGGCGTGGCTGTGTTCACCGGCAGCGAGGTAGAGTGGTGCGGTGCTATTGCATTGCTATCTTATTGCTATCGCAAAATTCTCATAAATAATCAATTATCGTCAATTAGTATTGATCAAATTCATCGGTTTTATGCAGAGAGACGTGTAATAGGCAGTAGACCACTCCAGAGGATAAGTCAAGCTGCGCAGGCGGGAATTTCATAGCAGTCCGACCTATCGACGGAAATTGTCATTTTTTTCCTTAGAGGATGGGGCATGGGTAGTGGACCATCACTCCGCTTTTCGAGAGCGAGATTTACGAAATTGTGTTTGACGTGATGTTGTAATGAGTACTGAGTGAAGTTCATAGGAAAAAATCGATCGCTCAATCACCTGATCGCCTGATCGCCCGATTCTTGAACCTCGAGCTTCTAAAAATGGTGAATGTTTGCCTAGATGACGAAGACGCCGCTATGGACGCAGACTACTTTGCTTGGTATTGTGCACTTCTCAGCGATGTGCGCCCGTCAAGGTGATATAAAGTAGAATAGGATAACCTAAGTAGCATCAACTAGTACCAAAAAACAGGCCTCAATATCATGTAACATATGAGTCGCTCGAATGAGAATAGGTGGTCTAGAGACGTGCACGCAGTGCATGCGGAGGAAGTTACGGAGCGCAGCAGTTTCAGGCTTCCGCCAAAGATGGGCGACTGCGGGTCCATCGTTCGCTGCATATTGCGAACGGAGTGTTGCATGTCCATTCCAGCACTACTCATCAGGTCCTTGTTAAACTTCGCGATTTTGCGATTCTGTAACTTCGTGACTCCGCTAGCGAGGGTACGGCATTGCAAACATCAGGGTCGCAAACCGCATCGTTCAGAGCTCCCGATTGACGCTAATCAGGCGTAGCATTCACCTAATCGATACATATCCTATTCGCCTGCACCCTGAATCGCGAACTCTGAAAATTACCTGAGAAAGTGCTACACCGCAATCTTTCCTGATCGCATGTTCTCTCTCTCTTACACGGGTGCACAGGCAGACAACAGTAACGGCAAATGGGGATCAATGGAAACCGTGACGCAGCCGCGCGCTCCCTGTGACTTTTCCCGCTGAATTATCTGTAATCTCCGCTTGGTATTCGACCACTGTTGAAGAGAGCGCGTTTAACAAAGTCGGTAGGTATCCTGCCGACCTGGCCTGTTCGTTTGTTCGCCATTCGCCTTACAGCTAACTGTATACAAGATGGGCAACTTTGATCATTGTTTAAAGTCATTCGGGCAGAACTCAGAACCATTGACAGATGATCGAATCTTCATTCGAATGATCTATCTTGCTTGAGCACGCGCCATATCATCCATTACGACGAATGCGGGGTGTGCATATTTGTCGATACCATCACTCGCTTGCAGCCATTCCTTGATCATGCTGAAATCAAAAGAATGTGAATAAACAAAGGTATTTCTTCAGAAGATTCACAGGGTGGGAAAAGATACCTTTTTCTTGCCTGTGACCTGGTCCAGTTAGACTTTGCCAAATTCAAAAAGACTTCGTGAACCTGAAACAAGAGAGATCTCAAAAAGAAGTGACCCAATACTGGCGCCACTGGAACCTTTCGAGCTTACTTTGTTGATTAAGAGTCTGTAGATTCTTCTCGATCGCGATGTAAATCTCTGCTCGAATATTTGGAACACAGGTTTGCCACGGTATGACTGACAATTAGTCAGACTATTCAATGCGACTGCACATTCGGTTTGCTTTCGTTATCCTTACCTTTTCAGTATGTGTCACAGAATACAAATACTGTATCATGCTGACATTGTGTCCGTATACGAGCATTGCAATTTCGTCCAGTCGACCGTCTGCAATATGGAAAAATACCACTAGCTCATCGTGGCCTCCTCGGGAACACGAAAACACACGTGGTCCCTCTGCCTGAGTGGAAGCTTCTCTTCCTGGTTTAGGAGTAACCAAGGTAGTTATCTTCTGGTTCCAAGCACGCGCCATATAATCGATCACGACGAAGGCGGGGTGATCTCCTCTCAAGAAATCTCGATAATGCTCGCTCAGCTTAAGCCACTCTTCAATCAAGCTGAAATCAAAAGAATGTCAGTTGAACAGAGGTATATCTTTTAGAGAATTACAGGGAGGAATTTGCATACGTTTCCCTTGCCTGTGACCTGGTCCATTTAGACTTTGCCAAATTCAAAAAGACTTCGTGAACCTGAAACCAGAATGATCTCAAAAAGAAGTGACCCAATACTAGAGCCACTGAAACCTTTCGAGCTTACTTTGTTGATTAAGAGTCTGTAGTTCCTTCTCGATCGCGATGTATATCTCTGCTCGAATATTTGGAACACAGGTTTGCCACGGTATGACTGACAATTAGTCACACTACTCAATGCGACTGCACATTGGTTTTGCTTCAGTTATCCTTACCTTTTCAGTACGTGTCACTGAATACAAATACTGTATCATGCTGACATTGTGTCCGAATACGAGCATTGCAATTTCGTCCAGTCGATCGCCTGCAATGGGGATAACACGACTAGTGATCGCATGCTTCTTGGAAACGTGAAGACATACGTTCATTGACTGGGCCTTGAGGAAGTGAAACTCTTCCCACTCGTTCTGGAAGAGCCGGTGGATGATTACGGTTGTCGCCGTGAGCGTGCACCAGCAAGCATAGCACAAATATCAGCATCATCCTGAGAATAACGTTCGGAATGATGCACACCACAGCTGAACCCCTTTTAAACGGTTCCTTATCACTAACAGTTCCATCCATATCACTTCTCATTCATTTTGGTTGTAATGAGATGCCATGTCTTGCCAAGCAAGTCCGTAGGAAGCGCACGTCCTGACTGTTCTTAGACTGCTTCATACTCAAATAAATGAGATTTTTGGCTCATCGGCGCATCGGCCTATTGGCACACCCGCGCATCCGCGATTTGGGATCTTTGGCGATGCCACGTACCATCACGTCACTTCATTTGCATTGAGGCAAATAGCCAAAATCCCGGATGCGCCGATCCGTCAATTCTCTCAAGTCGCAGATGCGCCGATACTCTCATTTTCTTGATCAATACGAATCTTATGCATGACGCGAATGCGCCAGTTCTCTCAAATCGCGGATGCGTTGACCCACCAACTCTCTCGAATCGCGGATGCGCCAACACAAATGCGCCAATTCCATCAAATCGCGGTTGCGCAAATGCGCTCATTCTCCACGGTCGATACGTATGCTTCACTTTAGGCCGATGTGCCAAAAATCCCATTCAGTTGGGTATGAACGGAGCCTTACGTTTGCGGGCATCCCCACAGGAATGCGCCATGCATTCGAACTCCTGTCAAATTGTCAGAACAACTTTAGGAGCGCCGCTATTCCTGTGCACTTATGTTTACGCGTTGGCGCGGACGCTTTGGCTTTATCACAATGGGTAATGATGTGCTTCGGGACTGCCTCAACAGTGCGGTAACCATCTCTCCTGGTGCTATTCTAGGAGGGAGGGAGCAATTCATGGAGTTCGGTAATTCTGAACATGAATAATCACATGGTGCATCTAAGACATGTTAGTGATAGTCTGCTCGTGTAAAACTTTTCAAAGTTTAACGTAACAAGATTAACACGTCAATGATACTGTGAAACGTCCCCCTCCCCCTGCCCCGTCTCATTTTTCTTTCTTCTCCAGGTGAACCTTGAGAAAATGGCAGGAAAGAATCAGCGCTGACCCTTGCCACACGTTCCCACTTTGCAAGTGAGATCAATCAAAACTTTTTCTCATGAAAGCAAAATTGAAAACTGGAGGGATTCGGCTATGCTCTAATTGGATATCGCTTATTCTCCTATAGGTCTGCATTTCGAATCACTGTTCCATAACCTATACGACATGTGGGATGAATCGTCGAAGCTTTTGTTTTTGATGGTGAAATCACATTTGCAGCTGCAAACATGGTTAAATGATATTTTGAATAAGAACTTTTCTACAGATAAGCCTGAATTTGATAAAGATTTAATAGACTTTTGGAGCCTGATGATGCTTTTTGGTGCAAGTCGACCAAGCGTTGAGGCGACAAAAGCGGCTCAGAATGAAGTTCATCCAGTCATCAGAGTCATCAGTGGGATAAGACGTAATGTGGTGTACAATACCGCTACTAATTCATGGTCAATCAAAGCCAAAAATCGTAAACCCCGTGGTTTCTCCGTCTTTTTGCTATAACTTCCTTCAAAGAATCCCAAATGTTTTGAAAATGGTACTAGTGGAAGGCTCTGCTTTCGACGAGTGGAGAAATTTGTCCAATTTTCACATTTCTCGACTCATTTGACATTATTTTAGAGGTTTTCGCAAATTTAGCCCCAATTTTACCACAGGCTATTTTCGACGACGCGACGGAGTCGTGAACCCCCCACTTCAACTGTGAGCTTCACAACAAATGTTTCATAGTCAAAAATGATCACGTATCCGAGAAGAGCACGAAGTCGTGATCATAATGGTATCCGTCATGTTAGGGTTCGGCAGTTCTAAACTGGAAAATGGATTTTAAAAATTACTTTTTTATCGAGTTTGTCATCTCTTCAAAGCTTCATTTCGAGGAAAACACATCGTCTTAACCGCATCACGAAGTGGTGATGACAGGTTCTATTTAAGTTGAGAATAAGCTCTCAAGGTGACCACCACGTCCGTTCTTAGCTCTAAATATACAAGCACTGACACATTTCAAACCCATAATCTCGCCAAAGCGTTATAGCGACCACATTTTACTGTCAGGACAGACACAAATCTGTGAGAGGAAAAGGTTTCGTTAATGTTCCATACCTTATGGGTATTCCTGGATTCTACCGTTTCAAAATAAAAAGTGCGTGTTCGTGATGAAAATGACCGTCAGTGGATCAAATTTTGATAAATCATTCCAAACAGCAGCTACACTGCCCTTATTGCCAGTAGCCAGCAAAGTGTGCGACTCGCGGTTTCATAACAGTTATATTGTTTCGACTCTTGACGTCTCGTGTTAATTGACTGTCGACCTACGTCGACCCCTCGCTATCGATCTCATTGGTCCACCACATGTGGCACGGCAGCCAACCGTCAGGAATAGGTCTCGTGCTATGTTTGGCGTTTATGGATACAAGTAAGGTCAAAGGAGGTGATTCTTAAGTTGGTATGGATGAAAAATTTTCAAGTACCTTACTATTCCTCTGCACCTATGTGATCATTCAAACCAAAACCGCGTGGCATTGCCCCCGGCTCGCAACCGGGAGGGGGGGGCGAGTTTATTAGAAACCGGTCGAATCAGCGCAGAGCTCACAACGATGCATTTGCAAACGTTGTGTTTGACGTGGGATCCGAACCCTTGCGGTTCCCGCATCAGGAGCGTACGTGAAACGCAACCACCCCTCTGCGCTATTCGGCCGGTTTCATATCCAGACAAATCGGCGGCTGTTATGATAATGGCAAAGTTGGCTGCTAGTCCAAGATCGCATGCCATTCCATTAATCGATTCGTTACGTGTAAAGTCAAGTCATAACGCACTGAATTGCCAAATTTTCATGGTCGTGGATAGTGTCTGCCATTAACTACAATATGCACAGTAATAATAAATTGCAATACATTATTAGTATCAGTGTGTATACATACACATTAAATCCGCTAAATGGGATATATGTGTGATTCATGTTATGTGCACATTATTTAATTTAAGCGGAATAGTTATGGGCAGTGTAGCTGCTGTTTGGAATGATTTATCAAAATTTGATCCACTGATGGTCATTTTCATCACGAACACGCACTTTTTATTTTGAAACGGTAAAATCCAGGAATACCCATAGGGTATGGAACATTAACGAAACCTTTTCCTCTCACAGATTTGTGTCTGTTCTGACAGTAAAATGTGGTCGCTATAACGCTTTGGCGAGATTATGGGTTTGAAATGTGTCAGTGCTTGTATATTTAGAGCTAAGAACGGACGTGGTGGTCACCTTGAGAGCTTATTCTCAACTTAAATAGAACCTGTCATCACCACTTCGTGATGCGGTTAAGACGATGTGTTTTCCTCGAAATGAAGCTTTGAAGAGATGACAAACTCGATAAAAAAGTAATTTTTAAAATCCATTTTCCAGTTTAGAACTGCCGAACCCTAACATGACGGATACCATTGTGATCACGACTTCGTGCTCTTCTCGGATACGTGATCATTTTTGACTATGAAACATTTGTTGTGAAGCTCACAGTTGAAGTGGGGGGTTCACAACTCCGTCGCGTCGTCGAAAATAGCCTGTGGTAAAATTGGGGCTAAATTTGCGAAAACCTCTAAAATAATGTCAAATGAGTCGAGAAATGTGAAAATTGGACAAATTTCTCCACTCGTCGAAAGCAGAGCCTTCCACTGGTACCATTTTCAAAACATTTGGGATTCTTTGAAGGATGTTATAGCAAAAAGACGGAGAAACCACGGGGTTTACGATTTTTGGCTTTGATTGACCATGAATTAGTAGCGGTATTGTACAGCACATTACGTCTTATCCCACTGATGACTCTGATGACTGGATAAACTTCATTCTGAGCCGCTTTTGTCGCCTCAACGCTTGGTCGACTTGCACCAAAAAACTGCATCATCAGGCTCCAAAAGTCTATTAAATCTTTATCAAATTCAGGCTTATCTGTAGAAAAGTTCTTATTCAAAATATCATTTAACCATGTTTGCAGCTGCAAATGTGATTTCACCATCAAAACCAAAAGCTTCGACGATTCATCCCACATGTCGTATAGGTTATGGAACAGTGATTCGAAATGCAGACCTATAGGAGAATAAGCGATATCCAATTAGATCATAGCCGAATCCCTCCAGTTTTCAATTTTGCTTTCATGAGAAAAAGTTTTGATTGATCTCGCTTGCAAAGTGGGAACGTGTGGTAAGTGTCAGCGCTGATTCTTTCCTGCCATTTTCTCAAGGTTCACCTGGAGAAGAAAGAAAAATGAGACGGGGCAGGGGGAGGGGGACGTTTCACAGTATCATTGACGTGTTAATCTTGTTACGTTAAACTTTGAAAAGTTTATGCAAATGAAGTGACGTGATGGTACGTGGCATCGCCAAAGATCCCAAATCGCGGATGCGCGGGTGTGCCAATACGCCGATGCGTCAAAAATCTCATTTATTTGAGTATGAAGCAGCCTAAGAACAGTCAGGACGTGCGCTTCCTACGGACTTGCTTGGCACGACATGGCATCTCATTACAACCAAAATGAATGAGATGTGATATGGATGGAACTGTTAGTGATAGTGTGCATCATTCCGAACGTTATTCTCAGGATGATGCTGATATTTGTGCTATGCTTGCTGGTGCACGCTCACGGCGACAACCGTAATCATTCACCGGCTCTTCCAGAACGGGTGGGAAGAGTTTCACTTCCTCAAGGCCCAGTCAATGAACGTATGTCTTCACGTTTCCAAGAAGCATGCGATCACTAGTCGTATTATCCCCATTGCAGGGGAAAAGGTAAGGATAACGAAAGCAAACCGAATGTGCAGTCGCATTGAATTGTGTGACTAATTGTCAGTCATATCGTGGCAAACCTGTGCTCCAAATATTCGAGCAGAGATATACATCGCGATCGAGAAGGAACTACAGACTCTTAATCAACAAAGTAAGCTCGAAAGGTTTCAGTGGCTCTAGTATTGAGTAACTTCTTTTTAGGATCCCTCTGGTTTCAGGTTCACGAAGTCTTTTTGAATTTGGCAAAGTCTAACTGGACCAGGTCACAGGCAAGGGAAACGTATGTAAATTCCTCCCTGTAATTCTCTAAAAGATATACCTCTGTTCAACTGACATTCTTTTGATTTCAGCTTGATTTAAGAGTGGCTTAAGCTGAGCAAGGATTATCGAGATTTCTTGAGAGGAGATCACCCCGCCTTCGTCGTGATCGATGATATGCGTGCTTGGAACAAGAAAGCAACTACCCTGGTTACTCCTAAACCAGGAAGAAAAGCTCCCACTCAGGCAGAGGAACCACGTGTGTTTTCGTGTTCCCGAGGAGGTCACGATGAGCTAGTCGTATTTTTTCATATTGCAGACGATCGACTGGACGAAATTGCAATGCTCGTATTCGGACACAATATCAGCATGATACAGTACTTGTATTCTGTGACACGTACTGAACAGGTAAGGATAACGAGCAAACCGAATGTGCAGTCGCATTGAATAGTGAGATTAATTGTCAGTCATACCGTGGCAAACCTGCTTTTCAAATATTTAACCAGAGATATCCCTCGTCGAGGAGATGGACGAGCAGAGCCGTGTTCGACAAAGTAAGCTCAAGGAAGTCTTTTTAAATTTGGCAAAGTCTGTTTGGACCAGGTCACACGCAAGGAGAAGGTATCCTAATCTCTTCCTGCAATTCTTTCAAAGAAATACCTCTGCTTATTTCACATTCTTTTAATTTCAGCTTGATGAAAGAGTGGCTTAAAGACAGTGTTTGGGATAATGTGGGTGGCAGGGGATCCCAAAAGGAGGCATTGATTGAAATATTACTGGTCCGAAAGGCCTATGTATGGCGAAATCCCCCGCAAAAGGCGCCCTCTTGAGCTGTGGCGGAGGCGGCCTCATGAGGGCAAGCCGCCTTGGTTAGGGCGGCCCGCCTGCTAGAGCCGACTTTGCCGATGAATGACTGAGCTGTAGAGTAATAAGCGTTATAGCAGAATGATACTTATCGTATCGTATTAAAGCTGTATTGATCGAAACGACGTGGTGCTCAACGTGTCAGCTTCCGTGGTAAACACGTTCACCGCTCGGTATTAAATACTGCAATGAATGATGCAACCGAATTATCCCAAACACTGTCTTTAAAAACACCGTTAGGGGTGAATTTGGCAAATTGGGGGATCCCGAAAGTAGAGGTGCTCAGCAGTATAACAGTAGAGAAAGAACGATATAAAACGGCGGAGAAACCGAAAAATAGGAACCCGAAAGTCCCCTTTCTCTCTCTCGTCCTCTGCGTCTCTAGCCGGAGTGGACTGAAGACAGGCCAGAGTCTGAACCAACCGGCCGCGATTGTTGTCCCGCCCCTCCACGGCGACTCCCGCGGCCGCATAACCGCATAACGACATGCCGTGCTGCGGGGTCGTCATAAGACCCCGAGCCGCGTTTTTTCGATGCGATTTCCGCCACATACGACCTCTTCTAAAGTAGAAGGTTCGTTTTCAGAGAACATGTACTCTCAGATCTCAGTTTTCCCTTACCCCTAATGGTGCCTTTAAGCTGAACGAGTGTGATCGAAATTCCTCGAAAGGGGAACATCCCTGCTTCGTCGTAATCGATGATATGGCTCACGCCCAAGCAAGATAAATCATCTGAATAAAGCGTTTCTATCATCTGTGAAAGGTTCTGTGTTCTGCCCGAATGACATTGAGCAATGTTTAGAGTGGCGATCCTGTATACGGTTAAATATAAGGCAAATAGCCAACAAACGAACAGCCCACGATGACAGGATACCTACGATTTTATTAAACAGCTTTCTCTGAGAGTGGTCGAAGACCAAGCGGAGAATACAGATAATTCAGCGGGAAAAAGTCTCAGAGAACGTCTGTGTCATGGTTTCCATCGGTCGTCAACTGCCGTTTTGATGCTCTGCCTGTGCACCTCGTGTAAGAGAGAGAGCAGTGACCAGTATAGACACCGCCACGTACAGTCAGTATAGAAGGCTGCTAACGTGATTGGTTCGACCGAGTGAGACTGGAAAATGGGTGAGGTCGCAATCAGACTGCAATTTTGTGGGATTGCGTGTTGCACATTCTCAGGTAACATTCAGAGTTCGCGAAAAGGATAAGATGCGTATCAATTAGGTCAATGGTTCGCAATAAGATAGCAATGCGAGATTGTCGGTAAACGGGCAAATGTGCAGCGGCACTCACTGCCGCGACGCATGAGTTCGCGCGTCGCGGCCTCCATCATGGCGCGCGCTGGCATGCTTATGAGCTCTAGGATAAAAGAGTGACTCCTAACTCGCCGCCCAAGCGGCGAGCCAAGAGTCGCGCGCGCTTTGCGCGCAATGCAAGGGAAGGAAGCCTTGACGTGGGGGCTAAAATGGGCCGTCGCCAAATGTCTTTGTTGAGCTTATGACATCGGTGAGAAGAAAGCGACTCTTATCATCACAGAATGTGTACTCATGTGTATATTTTTATCTAAGCCTGCAAGGGAAGGAAGCCCCGACGTGGGGGCTAATATGGGTCCTCGCCAAATATCGTTGCTGAGCTTGTAACATCGGTGAGAAGAAAGCAACTCTTAACTAATTTGTTTGTTAATGTTTATTTTTATGTTTATTACGCTGCTAAAGGCAGAACGTAAAACAAGCAATCAAAACCAGAAACTAGCATATTAACTGAGCATGAAATGTTCTTTGGAACAAAAAAAAATCAAGGTAAGCAATACACATTAGAATACACGCACTACACAACAAGGACCATTATACAACAAGATCATAATTTTCACATCAAGGTCATAAGGAACAGTGAATCTCAAGGAATCAGGAGATCACATAATCGAATAGCATTTTGGCTGTGTGACGTTTGAATTGTTCCAACGTTCCAACAGAGTCTACCCTCTTAGTTACTTTGTTGTATAAGCTAGCCGCTCTAAAGGTAAAATTTCTGGCTCTTACATTGGTAATAGGCCTAGTCAGGGGAATCTTAAACTCTCCACCCCTGGTACGAGAACGTACCAACCTATAAAATCCAAAAGAACCAAATTCATTAACCTGATACAGGAGCTTATAGACCATACACACATCAAAGATTTTTCGCCTTAATTCAAGAGTTGATAGTCCCAGATACTTGTTTCGAATACACGCTTTAGGAATCCTAGAGTGTAAGAAACTGTTACCTCGAAAGAGTATTTTTCTCGTAAAGTTGTTTTGCACCTTTTCCAGAGCGATAATATCCTTCCTCTTAGTGGGGTGAAACACAGTGGCACCAGTCTCGACCGAAGGCCGCACATAGGTCTTATAGGCTTTTAACAAAATGGACTTATTCGTCGTAACTAATGCCTTGAAAATATGCCATGTACGCCAGAGAGCCAACTTACACCTCTTATTAATGTGCATAGAGAAGTCGAGAGTATTGGTGTAATCAAACCCAAGGTCCCTTATGAGATTGACGGGGGAGATTGCCACATAAGGGCAGGGAATAGCCTCAGGATCACGAGCGATTCTCATACACATTGTCTTATTTGGAGCTAAGGGCAACTGCCATCGCTTTGACCATTTACTCAGACGAGCAATGGCCTCCCGAAGTTGCTCACTATCCAAAGGTTCACTAATAACTTCAAAAATCTTGACATCGTCAGCATACATCTTTGTAAGTTTACCATTCCCCGCAATGCGATAGCACCGCGCCACTCTACTTCGTTGCCGATGAACACCGCTATGCCCGCCGTCGAGAGTATGAAGCGACCTTAGCCTTTTCAAGAACTACAGGTCCATTGGCTCCTTCGGGCTCCACGGACATCCTTGTCATTGTTGGTTTTACAGAAGCACGGTGTCAAGGTTGTAATTACTCCTCAGCCCGCTTCATTAGCACATGCACATCAAAGTGATTGCTCGTCTCGCGTAAAATTGATATCCACTTGGGATGGTTCTAAATGTGAAAGTATTTTAATCAATGATCGTGGAATAGATAATCCCGACATATTAGTCTTCAAGCTATTTCCATTACTTAAGTGAGCTATTGTTTTTTTACCAAGCATCTTTTTTTGAGAACGCTGTGATAGCGGCTGTTGCTCAATGTTGACTGCAAAATGAGGAAAAGAGTTCATTTTTTGACACGTCAAACACCACGTCATTTCGATCGATACGGCTTTAACACGATACGATAAGTATCATTCTGCTATGACGCTTATTGCCTTACACCTCAGTCATTCTTCGGCAAAATCGGCTCAAGGAGGTGGCTGTCCTGAGAAAGGCGGCTTGTCCTGATGAGGCCGCCTCTGCCACGCTTTAAGGGGCTCCTTCCGCGGGGGATTTCGCCACACCTAGGCCTTTCAGACCCATGAATCTTCAGTAAATGACTCCTTTTGGGATTTCTTATCACTCACATTACCCCTAGCACTGTCTTTAAGTTGAATATCAGTTTCGGATGTGAACCCAGTTAGTCAGTTCTATCGCATCTCCATTTTACACTTTGGGCCCTCAGCCTCAAAGAAGAAATTCGATTGATCACTGCCTACCTCATAGATTACGACTCCCCCTTCCAATTGACCAAATACTAGAGGAATCCTCAAAGAAGAGTTGACCCTGACCACGGCCCTGAACACGGCTTCAGTTCCAAAGTAGGTAATGATCATTCTCCCTACTCCCACATGGTATTTTCGTATGTGGGAGTAGGGAGAATGGGAATTTGGCTTATGCCATATTGCGTCTCCCTATTTTGACCCTGGGATGATAATCTTAGCATACTTCTGCATGTAGCTGTTAGCACTTTTTTGCTCCTGTTTGCTTGCTTTCGATGGTCAGTTCACGGCCTTTAACGTGAAAATTCAAATCCTCGAGACAAAAATGCGAAAAGTTTAAGCTGACGACGACTTATTTATAGTCGTTTGTGGGCTAAGAAAGCGAATTCGGAAAGTTTCTTGTGCCAAAGATCAACGTACTTTCTGAGTCTCATTTCCCACATTAATCGAACGATCAGCTCCTCTTCAAAACGGGAACATTCTTCGTTCGAAACGATAGAAATTATCCAAACCAATCTCGCATCAGGCGAGATGATCTGTGGGGCTATGGCCAGAGACCCGTTATGGATCACAGTTAATCAACACGAAATTATTGGAAAGATTCAGTGGAAAGAGTCGGAAAGGAGCACTGTGCAGCGAAACAGCAAGCAGTGAAGTAGTTATTAATTCTGCTTCTCCGCCGGATGATCACTGAGAAGGTGCGCTTAACAGTTGATTACAATGAATGTGCCAGCGAGTGCAGAGCGTTTTTTCATGTGCTTGATCCGGCCTGCTGTAAGCATAATTGAGGAAGATGAGCCATTACTTGGCATGGTCAGAAGGGCAATCGATGAGTATTTTAGCGGTGGTGAGCCTTGAGCCTCAACAGAAGAATGCATGCAGTTGCGAGCAGGGGGTGGTTATGGCAATAAACTATACCTCCAAGAACTATACCCGTCGCGTTGGAATAGGCTGCCCACTGGTAAGTCGAGAGCTCTTGACAGGGGTCAAATTTGGAACCTGAATAAATCATACTGATTATAACATTATTCGTGTAATGCTTTGCCGAACGAGGTTGTTAGGTGGATCAACGTATCGCCGAGGAATTCCGCTCCCAATGCAATCGCTTAAACCGAACTTGGATAACACTGGGAAGATCTGCGGGGATTGACAGAAAGCTGGTTACTAGACTCAAGGTAAATTGTCCCAGATGTCCTGTGTTCTACAGCCTGATTAAGACTCACAAGCTTTCCCCTAAAAATGTGATTTCCATGTCGGCGGCCACTTTCAAAGTACGACCAATTATTAGCTGCGTAGGAGGACCAACCGACCGAATATCATGGTATCTCAACATCATCGTGAGCCAACTGCTGACCATGGTTCCTGCGCACCTGACCAATACGAGATTATTCCTTGACCACTTACACAGCGCTCGAATATACCCTAGCTGCGCTGTTGAGTCATTCGATGTCACCTCTCTGTACACAAATGTTCAAAACGACATGGCCCTACAAGCATCGTCCGAAATGCTTGATAGGCACCATAGCAACATCAACACCTTTGGACTCGAGAGGAATCACATCATGACTCTGGTCAAGGAGTGTCTTAGCTGTAACATATTTAAATGGTCAGGTTTCTACTACTCGCAAATAAGAGGTTTGGCTATGGGTCAGCGGCTTGCACCAGTTCTTGCGATATGCTTTATGAGTAGAATCGAAGAGCCGGTGCTGGCTCGCATGCCACTGATGTACTGTAGATACATCGATGACTGTTTCATCATAACATCAACGCAGTCCGAGATGGATGAATGCTTCCGCATTTTCAACGAACAATCTCAGTACATCAAGTTCACTCGAGAGACACCAACGAATGGTTGGCTTCCTTACCTTAACACCCAGGTGAAAGTGTCCGACGACATGCGTAATTTATTTTATTTCAATACGTCTAGTGACGTATTGAAATAAATAAATAAATAAATGATCAGCGTCAGGTGGTACCGGAAGGGAAGCTCTAAGAACATCCTGATCCACGCGAAATCGGCCCACCCCACTGCTGTAAAAAGAGCTGTTGTAAAAAACATGTTCAAGACTGCTATAGCAGTGTGCACGGGTAATGACGAAAGACGAGAATTAGTTGCGCTGGCTTCCCGTATAGCTGCTCAAAACGGCTATACTCAACCGTCGTTCCACGTTAGAACATTCCATGATCATAGGAGGCGAGGAACGCCCTTCCAAGGTCGCGTACCGTTATGACTGCCCTTTATCTCTGACACATTCTCCTCAGCGATACGTCGATGTCTAGTTCGTGCTCAGCTCCAGAACGATGTCGTTCTTGTTAATATTCCGAACGACAATATCAAACGTCAGCTAGTACGCAACAGACTCTACGATTGCGAATGTGTTTCAGAAACGTGCGTAATTTGCCCCTACGGTAGGACAGGAGACTGTACAAAATCTGGTGTGGTTTATGAGATTGAGTGTAGGGCGTGCAATGGCAAGTATATTGGGGAGACCGGCCGCGTTTTGATAACGCGTATAACACTTGGCCAGTAAGAGCAGGGGATCAATAACAACTCCACTTGGAAGGCACAGACGTGAACATCACAGCGGGAATGACTTTGACGTGAAGTGCAAAATTCTGTCACATGAGACCGAGATTTCATCTAGAAAGGCATTAGAAGCATTTTGGATATCCGTAAGGAATCCAATAATGAACAACAGAAATGAGTGTCCTTCAATTACAAGTGAATTCCTACCGTTTGTACCGCTCTGTGGGTTAGAATGATGTCGCGACTGACAGCACCGTCATTTGTCATCACCGCTGTTTAGTAACTCCCAGTCGCACACAGTACTAACAAGAGTCTGTAGCGACGTCCTACCACTCTCGGTGGATCACGGGTGAGTCAGTTTCTTTCTTTCGTCTATTCGACGTCTCCATGGATTGAGTGGGTGAGTCCGAAATGCTAGGGGTTTTTGGCGCTTGATCGGGTAGGTTAAAGGTCAGCAAACTTCGATCCACTTTTTAGGCCTCTGAAGACGACGAAAAGGTCGAAACGTCAGGCCATAAATAAACTGATCCACCTAACAACCTCGTTCGGCAAAGCATTACACGAATAATGTTAACATCATGCCGAGGTTTCAAGAAGAGAGAACCTGGAGAATTCATACTGATTATGTCTTGAATCAAGGGAATCTTCCTAAAAAGTAGATTTTGGTCACGGCTCTCTTAAAGCCGAGTCCATGTACAAAACCTTTCTAATCATATGTCTCCTTGTTCTACGATGGGCAAGCAGTTGTTGAAGCTTTTGACTTTGAACCGACGGCTTGTGATTCGTTTCTATGCTATTTCGTTCTGACAGGTGGCCCTTGCAGCAAATGTTTATGTAACATTCACGAAGCAAGCGGTACGTGATGCCGTTCTCTGGTCTTGTTGAGCCGTATACTCTGATTCTTGACGCTATAGGTCCGTACTGAGGATCATTTCACCATTGTCGAAGGCTTTACTAGAAGAGCGCAATTGATTTGTTGCTATTTATTACAGGAGTAGAGTAAACAGGTGGAACGCACTCCCACCTCTTGATGCGGGGACCAACTCCTACATCTATGTCTGCTAGTGAGAGCCAAGTCTTCCAGCCATTCAAGGTCGGCTAATGGTACCAGTCGTCCGACACTGACTTGTACATCGGCTGACCCTCACAAATCCTCGTATGGGCCAATCGTATTCACATGTCATTTGACGCCGTGTCGGCGTCAAATCACGCCAGTGTTGAGTTCGAATATTGGCTTGGTGCCATACTATGGCATAGTCGAATTTGAATTCCTAGACTCTCGTCACGATCACCATACTGCAATGTGGTTGGGTCGAGCACTTTCTAAACGAAGCGCGTTAGCAGATTGACGCCGAGACCTGCTTCAATTCCACGCCGACAGCGGCGGTGCCGGCGTCGGTGCGCAAAGTATGACCGCGTCTTACTCTTCCACTCGAGCTATGTATTTACTTACCAGTTAAGCTATCGCACAGTATTGCACGCTGATAATGACCAACCGATATCGACGAAGTCCATATCTCATGACTTTACAGTTTGATAAGCGCAGTACTGAGCGCTTGCTCAACTGGTCTGTTCACAAAGGCCTGTCGCTTTTCGGAATTTCACGTGGTTTAACAATCGCAGAGTTTCCGTTCATTTCCACTGGACAACGAAGTACGTTCATGCCGAAAGCTCAGTGCTTGAGAATAGTATTTATCGAAAAACTGCTCATTTAACATTGCACCAGGTGAGCTTCGCGATCTACATCGCGTTACGGGGCATCTGTCAGAACCGGGCTGTGGGTGAAGGCGTGCACAGAAGTTGCTAAACGATGTGTTTTCGACAGTAGCCTCTCTATAAATCTGTAGATTTTACATTTGTGACGCTGAAGTGTCTCAACGATCTACATGCTATGCGCTCTATTCTCCGGGAGCTTTGTCCTCTCACTGGTGCAGTACATCACATTGTCCACTCCTCCGTACGAAAATCAACGAATACGGTCGATGGCACTTGATGCTGTAGAGTTTCAACTTCTGCGATTCTAATCATTGAAGGATATATTATATCATACCCTCTTCGGCCTTTTACATTACGATTGATGATTATTCGACGTCAGCCAATACGACTTCATAAAACTTTCAGTACCGCATTTGCGCTTATTTATTGGTACTCGCCAAACACCTTCTGGTTTATATACGCACAGTCGGATCGCCCAGCTGCCGCCGGGCGCTCCTCCTTCTTAGGAGGGCCCGGCTTTGCCGGGCTCTCTTACACACTCTTTACATAGGTCAGCGGTGGTTACTGATATGCATAGTTACAATGAGCACTTGGTGACAAATATTTTGAGGTGGTATGTGGCAGCTGTTTGGCGCACATTAAGCAGGATGGGAGGAGCGCATATCTTCCGCAAATACTTCACTCTATGCAATCGATAGGTAACGAAAGAGAACACAATAGGCCATAAGTCTGATCAAGGATACACCTAGTAACATCTTGGCATTATTGTGGGCATTATTTTATCAAAAAGGATTTAACATACATTGTCTCATTCTCCTAGGATGCTCAAGAAACAACTTCTCGCTGCTCTTTAAAGGCAGCAGTGATAGTAGCTTCCTGCATAAGACCGGATAAGGAAACGGAATACTGTTCAAGGCGAAAGAAATGGGATATGCATGAAGTTTCAGTTATGCCTGCTTTTCCGAAGTGCACATGGTCCACCATGACTCTGTTAAAAGATTCGATCAAATTTGAACACTAAGCCTCATGTGTCGAGCGACACGGAAACAAACCCATATGGATTTGGCAGAGCCGATACTGCAACCTCAAAGAGCGGGCACTGGAGCAAAGCAATAACTTCTGACGCCCTGTATGTAATGTGTAAGTAGCAATGATATAAAAATGAAATTTGAAAGGGCTGGCGAAGCCGCCCCCTTAAGAAGAAGAAGTGGGAACGGCGGCTTGGCGATCCAACTGGTATTCATACGATAATGTTAACGCTCAGCAATGTGATGGCAAGGATTATTGTATAATATTGTTGGATTCACACTTATCCGCATATCCATTGGTGCACCCATTAGTCACAGAAATCAGAGAATGTCCTCCCTCCCTGTGAAATGCACCACACGTTCCGGCCCTCCAAGTACTATAGCTTTACGATAGCTTTCTGAGCCACTCATGGCTTGAGAAAAAGATTGCAATCGTTTTGTTTTACACAGTTCCCCATTTTGTGATCGGTTCAGTTCAGGAATGAGGTGAGGGTACAAAATAGGTGTTTATGTAAGTAGGAGATGCTATCACTACAATAAAGTGGCCTTATAATGATACTACACTACCCATCGGTTTCTCCCGACCTAGAGCGGTTGTTTTGCTTTTTATAAAAAAGTGACATGTAGATGGTATCCTGATCATGAAGCGTAGAAGGCAGTATCAACAGCGCGCAACATTATTTGGACACTAAACTATTTAGCGGTGATACATCGGCAGTTGATTTCAAAACACAATCAAATATGTTCACACAATGGCACTGTCATCAGACGCTTTTATTGTAGCGGTCGTGGAGTAGTAGTCAGCGATGCACTGATTTTTACCCAATCCACTTCTTACGGCTCTTACAGCGCTAAGCGATCGTTAAATTCATTCCGTCACCATTGAGGTCCCACTCCGGATTGATTCCAACAACTATGAGTTTGGACTATCCACTTTCTGTCAAGAGAGGAAACGGACTAGGCGACATTGGCCTATCGACGCTCCTTATCGAATCTTTTCAACCGTTATTAGGCTGGATCACTCCTGACTAATTTCTACAACCCGCTCGCAAAACACCTATGAGTATGAACGCTACAGGATCAATGTGAAAACGCAACGGATCCGAAGGCTCCAGCCTTTTTGCTCTCCTCATCGAATCTTATCAACCGTTATCAATGCGCGTCACTCACCATTAGCGTCCCTGTCCAACCCCGCACAACACTTGTGAATATGCACGCTCCAGGATCAATGCGAAAACGAAACGGATCCGAAGGCTCCAGCCTTTTTGCTCTCCTCATCGAATCTTATCAATCGTTATCAAGCTGGATCACTCCTGACTAATGTCCCCGTCCGACTCACAGAACACCTATGAGTATGAACGCTACAGGACCAATGTGAAAAGCGAAACGGATTCGAAGACTCTAGCCTTTTTACCCTTCTTATCGAATCTTATCAACGTTATCAATGCGCGTCACCCACCAATAGTGTCCCCGTCCAACCCTGCACAACACCTGTGAGTATGAGCGCTCCGGGATCAATGGTCCTACAACTAAACATAGCTGCATGTCATTCCAGTGTGCCGACACCTACTGCGACGTCAGCGCACCGCGAATGACGGCGAGGGTGCGAAATAGGTGTTTATATAAGTAGGAGAGCTATCACAATGATAACATAGTCTTAAAATGATACCCCAACACCCATCGTTTCTCTCTGCCTAAAGCGGTTGCTTTGCTCTATCATTCCCTTATCACAATCATTCATTTGCGGACGGACAGACATACTTACATACTTACATACCGACATACCGACCGACATACCGACAAACAGACGCACAAAGTTACTGGTTTATATAATAGATAGAAGGATATCGCTTGCCTTCAAGAGGGTCACTACTTTTCGGAGGTCTAAATGATTTAGCGGTCGATACCTCTGTTACAACGATACTGACTATCAGTGTAAATGGATTAGGAATTAAATGTGTCTATCCACTAATCGTTTGACACTTTGGTTAAATTGGTCACTGTTGGGAGTATAGATAGTTCAGAGATCGATGGTTTTGTGTTCGACTACTTAAATTCGTAGCCAATTTTTTACTCAGTCAGCATCTAATTCTTGCATATTGGCGATAGATCCGTATGCCAGCTATCGATGCTTATCGTATTCGTAAACATGCACCACTCTTTCGAATTTCACATGGCCTAGCGGTCAATACCCAGTATTGTTGCTGGTACCACATGAGGAGATGATTCACTTGCTTCACTATCACATATATAGATCGTATGCTGATCATGAAATGTATTAGGTTGTCCCAAAAGTCTTGTAGGATTTTTTATCATCATTTTTTATTAATTTTCTTCCAACAAACAACACTTATGTAACAACGTATTCACCATTGTTATCGACAACACTCTGCCACCTCATAGGTAGACCAGTTAGGCTGGCGCACACTACTGCGCGCATCAAAGCAGCACGCAAAATAAGGGAGAGCACGCAAATTGAGCTTAATCGTTATCCATTGTTGGGTATCATCATTCAATCGGTTCGCTAAAAGAGACCCATGCAGAAAACGGAAAAGGGAAACAAAATCCCGTGAGTTCCATCCTTCCCCCATATCAATCGATATCGATCAAGCACATTTTGCGTGCTCCCCTGTTTGATGCGCGTACTAGTGTGCGCCAGCCCAACTGCTAACATTAAATATGCTTGAAAAATTTAGTGAACCAACATGAAAAATTTATCTTGAGTTTAGGCTTAGATTTATTGCATCCGCAAAAGGCATAATGAGACGCAATACTATGAGAGGAAAAAACTGTCTTTTTCTTCTCCTTTTAAAAAACACGCATAACTTGAAATCATCATTCGTCAAATATGCGAATGGGTTTATTTGCTGTGCTACAGCGAACCTTCAATCAGCACGTTTTTGCTGGAATAGCGTTATTCATAGAATAGTCTTCTCTGGTCATGAAAATGTTAGAAATTCCCGAAATGAGCCTTGTTCGTTCCAAAAGGATTTTTCGCTTCAGGTTTATTCGAATGCCAAAAATCAGATCTATATTAGCCACATAATCCTTCTTTTCAATATCAACAAAACTTATCGAGTGCAAACCATTTGACCTACCGAGAATAACGGTAGCCACATAATCCTTCTTTTCAATATCAACAAAACTTATCGAGTGCAAACCATTTGACCTACCGAGAATAACGGCTACTTACAGAAAGCCTGATACAAAGACCTACATGTTGATTAAAAACAGTGGAGCACATTTTCACTACAAACAGATGATACGCGCAGTGGCATACTCCAGTCAAACTCATTACAAGATCAGTGGACACTTGCAGGCTTAGAAGGATTACGGATGAGAAAAAGGACATATTCGGAATTCATGGTATGTGTGAGGTAAAAAGAAGGGTGACAGTGTGGCTTTCAAGTTATGAGAGTAGAACCTCTTCGTATACAATGTTTTTCAGGCTATTTGAATGAGCTTTCTTTTTGATTCCATCAGGAGTTCTAGCACGGGAGGGTTCAACATAAAGTTGACCGTGGGAAAAGACATCTTCGGGAAGCACCACGCCCACTTTATCAAATGACTGTCTCTGTGCTTTATTGATTGTCATCGCGAATGCTACGCGCGCAGGGAACTGCCTACGCCGGAGCCTGAAGGGGGTTCTTTTATCGCAGCAGTTGTCTATCCTCGGAATGATAGCTAACTGGTTTCTTCTCTCTCCACAAGTAAACCTGCAAGCGAGGGTGAAGCGACCAAGCGTTTCAACTATGAGGCAAGTTCTATTGCACAATCCGTTTAAAATGTCCAAATTCCTGAGTAACATAACTATGGCACCCTTTTTAAGATGCAACTCGTGCGGGGGCATGCCTGTGGGAGTGAGGGAGTTTAGATACTCCAACTGAAACAGCTGCCGCTATTGTCCTTCGGGGTAAATCGCCTCATCAATGCTTTTGTAGATCCTCTCATCTCGTTCTGTTTCGACCCTGAGGCGTTGCAGAGCATCTTCATTCAGGCGCTGAACATGGACATTTTTCGGTGCAAGGATGGCATTTTCAAACAGGTCAGAAGTGGTGGACGGGTCGAGGGCATGACCGAATATTTCTGTAACGATATCCGTCATACACTCCATCTCCTCTGCAATAGTTGTGCATCCATTCTCGATTCTCCGTTACCGATTTGAAGTAGACGTTCACGCCAAGAGTGGTCAGCTCTTTGAGCTCGCATGTTCGTCTCAAGTCGATGGATGGTAAACAATGGGCAGAGAGTCGAATTCAGAACGCAAGCTTTTGCAATATCCTCTCGTTGACCGTGCTTGACAACCGGCAATATTTGTCGAAAGTCGCCACCGATCACCATTACTTTTCCACCAAAGGGTGTGTCAACCTGCATTGTATCTCTCAGCACAGCATCAACTGCTTGGAGATCAGTTTTTGGTGCCACTGAGATTTCGTCCGATATTATCATGTTAGCTTTCATGAGCTGCCTTGCTTCTTTTTGCTGTCGTCTCATTGTCGAGGTGCTGTTTCCATCGCCGATATTCAGCTTGAACAATAAATATACAGTTCGGCCCGATGGAAGCAGGTTAGCAGATATGCCGGTCCACGCCACACACAAAATCTTACGTCTTCTTCCAACAGCTATGTATATTGTGCCGTATAGATATGCTTACCGCTGCCGCCGGGACCATCCACGAAAATGCATCTGTTCCGGGGTCTGTTGAACGCATCGAGGATGTCGTCTGCTGCTTCCTTTTGCTTCGCATTGAGGGTTTTGTATTGGAGCAATCCGTTCCTCTCATGAGTTGCATAATCAATCGGCGCTGGTGGCATAACTGGCCGTTCCCCGGTGGGTGGAGGAATAACTTGCGCTAAGTCCATGCCCATCAACGCCACTCTATCAAAAATCTCGAAGTATGCCAAGGTTATGGCAAGTTCTTGATCTACTCCTCGATGGGTGTAATCATCCGACATGGCATAAGCAAATTCCTCCCACAAATCGTTCGCATGCATCAGTTCGCAGAAGCATAGTAAGCAGCAAAGAAACTTCGCAACCACGCACCGGACTGTTGATGGGCTGCCTCTTGCAAACTCTGTCGAAGGTACCTGTTGTCGTTAGGAAGCCAGTAGCTTTCGGTGCGTCGACAAAGGTACCGTAGATAGTGCCATCAATGTTACGAATGTCTTCGAAGGATATTTTGCCCCTAGTATTGTGTAGGGAAATCCGCAGGCAGTATCGCTCTCTGTCCAGAGGGGAAACTGTGAACATTCTGCCGATCTGCTTCCCTCTACGTTTCCTTAGGGTCCATCCGTGTCGGGGATCAAATGTAAAAAACTCCGGCACTCGATAGTAGTAGATGTTTCGAGCATCAACAGTAAAATCAGAAGGCAGTCCATTCTCAAATATTTGAGCGCATCGCCTGTTGAGTTCGAGAAATGCTGTGAGAGTTGTAAATCTTCGTTGAGCCTGTTCTTGCTGTTCCCGCCCTTGAACGAAGTGCACCGTCTGCAATTCAGGTAGATGGACAGCCAATCGGTAAAGTGTATGCGACTTGTCCTGCATGGTATACCCGAATATTCGGTACATTCTCTGAGGGGCACATACGTAGCGAGTATTGAGGTGTTGTTTGATCTCGTCGATATTCTGATTCTCAACATGTGGCTCATTCTCGATGTTGACACGGGCACGATCCGGTCCCTTGTAAATATACTTATTCAGATATTTGACAGCAGACATTATACCACGAATCTCGAGATTGAGATGACAGTCGTACTTGAGGAGTAAGTACGGATTGGTTGCCACCACCCATTCGTCAGTGTAGGGAATTCCATTGATTTCCGTAGGAGAAAGATTGCGACGCCTGTATCTTGGATAGCCGTCAACATCGAATGGTCCTACTGCGAAGCTGTTCGGGGAGACCTTTCAAGCAGGAGCCATTTCGCATGCACGGTGAAAACGGATGCATAGCTCCGCATTATCGATTGATCATGTATGACATTATAGCAGCGTACAGCTCAGGCTCCGCTTCACTGTTTGGTATCTCCGCATAGACAGCTTTATCCACGTTTTCAACAGTGTGCACTCTCCAGCCTTCTTTCATAATAGGGAGCAGTGAGGTAGTCCCCTTTTTTGGAATTCAATGACGTAAACATATGCCTTCACCTCTCCCAACACATTTCTCTCAACCAGATCAACACAGAGCTCTTGCAGCTTTGCGTTAAAAACTCGTGCCACCAAGTCTGGACGGTCTGATGCCGTCTGGCCAAGATACAGATTTCCTCGCAGCTCTTTCCATTGCGGATCGCAGGTCATTGTTAGAAAGAACGTTGGTCTTCCGTGTCGTGCCACAATGGCCATAGCGTCTTGGTACACTTGCTGCATTGCTTGAGGGCTTCCCAAATGTGATGACGACAGAACGACACGGTTGCCAGGCGGTCCGGAGTTCTAATCGCCTACCAAGTAGTCCTGCAACCCTCTGTAGGAATCACGGCGCAATGCTAGCTGATTCCTGCGTTGGAAATTGAGACGGCTCTGCTCAATTTTTACGTACGCATCAACAGCAAATTGTTGGCACAACTTGCCTGCCCGAAGAACTGGGTTGAAAGACTCGCGTATAGAGAATAGATAGGCGTAGTACTCTTTTTGTGTGATACGTGCGCCATCTCTGTCCCTTAGACTAGGCTCCCAGCCACCTTCACCGGTGGGACAGTAGAGGATAGGTCAGAGGGTCACATATCTTGTCAATGTCACGGATGTTGATGAGGTCCTCCCCTGTAGCGAATAGAAGTATAGAAGTACATCTGTTGCGCAGATGTACTGCTATACTTTGGTTATGTATGAAGTGGTACGAATGATTTTTTCGCACCTAATGTGAGAGAACTAATTACTGCCTCGCACCTAATGTGCGAAAAAGTAATTAACGAGGGGCGAGAATCTGAGGTCATCTGATTTTACAACGTGCCTACAACAGCCACCGAACGAAAAATGATATGAATAAAGCAACCAAGGAGTGAATGTTTTCTTATTAGGTACTACATGCCGTTTCAAATATTTATTACTTATTTATTGCAAGGGGTACATGAATACAAGGCAAATCAAGACTAGAGTCAAATAAAGAAATTGTCGGTTCCGTAAACAAGTCAAATAATTTTGTTAGTAACATATTTAGACATTTTTATGCAATATGCCTTTACTTTCTCAGGGGAAGGCCCTCGTTGATATATATGGTGGAAACTATAAATACAGTTGTGTAAAGTGATAGTAACATTTTCAGAAAGCAGCATACCTTTCCATTTCCTCGGATATTTTCTCCCTTCTTCTCATATGTACCCTCGCTACTGATCTGGCGCTTTCGCGATTCTAGAAGGACTTCATGAAGAAATTTTAAAGGAGATACGTTCTGCTTGAGAAGTTCCTTACATTCTTGAGGCGCGTAAGAGCCGCACGTGCCTCGCAATTGACCTTTTCAGAACGTCTATCAAAACACTCAGTGGTGGGTGATCTACACCCGTTAAAATGCCCAAACGGATGTAAACATTGTTTTATTCAAATTTCAGTTTTCACAGTGACCAGATATCTCTGAAGGTAAACCTGTGAAATGCCTCAGCCAGATTAGTAGTCCTGATCTCCTCTACACCCCACCTGCACCACATATCTTTGAATGGTCCGCTCATCCAAGTATCTTTTAAGTAGGTGAGAAAATCCTCGCACTTCGTGTAAGCACTGTGATTCCGAGGAACTGGAGGTCTATGTAGTGTTTGTACTTGCCCTCGGAGTTGCTGTGGAAGGAACACCACACTTATAACGAATAGTATATGTAAGCGATAGCCAAGAGAAGAAAGATCACAATACCTTTTAGAGTCTGCCACCACTCAGCGATGCGCTCATCTCTTTCTTGACCTTGGATATACTTTCGAAGTCCGACAACGTCCCTCTTCCGATTCCAAGCTTGCGCAAGGTGGAACGCACACCTCTCCACAGTCGAACTTGGCAATCGTATTTTTGCAGCATAAACGGCTGCTCTCTCAAAATCAAGCACCACACGCCGAATAGCATGTCCTCCTACACTTGAGTTTATGTGCTCAAAGATTTCTTTGTAAACTGCACGTGTTTTCTTCTTAGTTATACTGTAGAGAAGTGGTACTTCTACACCGTTATCACATACTCCATGCACGCAGTACAATTGTGCATGGTATCCCAAGCATTTCGGGTGTAGCGAATGCATGCCGTCGGCAACGAGCGTATGGAGTCCACATTCGCATGCCATCTGAAAGCGAACTATCATTTATCATAAATGAAATTGTTAAGCGCTATATAAACTAAAGGGCTATAATAGGATTCGTTACCTGGATTGTTTGGGCTGCATAGTATATGTGGAACTCGCGCTCGTGCAAGTGAAGAA
The DNA here is from genome assembly GCA_963978905.1 of Trichostrongylus colubriformis. Lineage (NCBI taxonomy): Eukaryota > Metazoa > Nematoda > Chromadorea > Rhabditida > Trichostrongylidae > Trichostrongylus > Trichostrongylus colubriformis. Next base: position 56,601,897 of record OZ022257.1, on the reverse strand, counting down.
ATGTGGTACCATCTCGAAGAGTGCGGAATTCTCGCGGTACATTCTCCATCGTTACTGATCGGTTTATCCAAATTCCCACACTCTTTGCGATAGCTTGCCTCCGAGCTTTGTAGCCTGATTTTCGAATAGCTGCCCTAATGGCATCCTCCATCTCCACTGCAAAAAGAAAATTAACTGGTCAGAAAAGCACGAGGAAAATGAAATAGTATACCGTTGTCGGCCTCGTGATCCTTGCTAATGAAGTCCAAGAAAATTTTCACGGCCCTTCTTCCGGCATAGCTGAAGTCCGTCCTTACATTTTGAAGTTCCTGAAAAGTGGTTTTTTGCAGCTGAAATAAAATCACATTTGTATGTATACCTCATAAACAGCTCTATTTCCTCTTTCCTCTACGCACTTGGCGGGCGAACAAACGTGTCTAATCCTGCAGGGATCCGCTAAAACTTCATCGCCAATTACCTAAGCTTTGCGTTTAAACATTGCGGCTAAACTTTGCTTACCTACCCTCACCTTGATAGTCGCTCCCAAAATATTCACGCGACGTCTTCTCCTTTTCAATCTGCATTGCACACATCGATACACGTCTTCGCTCTTATTTGTCCTGTGTTTCGCAAATGTATACGCGTTCTCCGTTCCTGGGATTCTATAGATTAGAACATTGCGCTTTTCTTGTTCACTTACCTGTCTTTCTCCTCCGAATCGCTGAAGTGAGTGGAAGGCCGCTGTCTCAGTCTCCAAAGCACGCGATGTCAAGGTAGGCTCAGGCGGTGATGTAGAAGAATCAGAGGCAACAAACAAAGAAGGAGCCGCAGCGATAGATTCAGAAGAAACTGTGGTAGAATTCAGGACATTGGACTCCTCGGAGTCAGATGCCATGACAGACTCGGACGATGTGGAGCAATCGCGCGAGAGAACAGGCAAGGAACAGGACGTGAAGACGGATTGAACGGGTGTTGGAGTGGGATCAAGAACAACTAAATCCGAGGAACAAGATCCATCAGAGGGATCCGGTAGAGCAGAATATAAAGGTGCAGCCGTTGAAGCTTGAGCTGGTTCGGTTGCGGCGTAATACGAAAATACAGGAGGACACATCTGAGCTGGATCAGATGCAGCATATAGAGATGCAACAGAAAAAGTCTGAGTTGAGGATAGCGTAGGATGATGGGAAGTAGCAGGAGAAAAAGACTGAGTTGGGGCTGGCGTAGGATAGAAGGAAGATATAGGAGGAAAAGCAGGAGTTGGATCTGGTGCAGCATAATAGGCAGCTGTGCGAGGAGCAGCTTCAGTTTGAGCTGAAGCAGGATAGTAGTAAGACGCAGGAGGAAAAGCAGGAGATGGATTCAGTGCAGCATAATAGGGAAGTGTAGAAGGTAAAGGGTGACATAGATGAGACTATGGCCGGATGAGCGCTTCAGAGGAATATGGAGACGCCGTGGATGCGAATGCTTGATCAAAATGAGTATATGAGAACATTGTGGCACACAGTATGCAAACTGATGTATGCGGATCGCTCACCCACTTGTTTAAGTAGGTAGTGTTGACCTCTCATCAAAGTACTGAATTCATTCTCAGGCGTCAACAAGTCATATTGAAAAGGAGGTAATACTACAATCTACAGCTCGACTCCCCAACGGGCATGCGGTAACCTTTTATTAGGTAGCGAAGGAGCACTCACAACTAGGCAATTATGATGACTAGGCAATTATGATGGTTATGTAATCATAATTGCATACAAAGATGCAAACTTTCATCTATTGCATAAATCCACTTATTGTACTTCGTATTCAGTCTTGTACACACTAGCGCCAAATTCCGTGACCTTTGATTTTATATACATACAAGGGTTATTGATTCAATACTGAATGTGTGTTCACGAACCAAATCTCTTCTCTGCCTTGTAATACCGTATAAAAAATTCAACTCCTTGTTTCCTTTATTCATATCATTTTTCGTCTGGTGGCTGTTGTAGGCGCGTTATATAATCGGATGGCCTCAGATTCTCGCCCTTCGTTAACTACTTTTTCGCACATTAGGTACGAGGCAGTAATTAGTTCTCGCACATTAGGTGCGAAAAAAGTCATTCGTACCAATTTATACACACCCCTATACTTCTATTCGCTGGCACATCGTTGTCCTCACCAACATATATGACTGCAACTTCGTTTGCGGTGGGAAGATTGAATTGCCTCCGTGCTAATCCGCGCTCAGTTCTTTCTTCGAAAACCATGCGTATATTAGCTGGTGCACGGTTCTCGCCTGCTGCCATAGCGACTTCTGCCTGTTCTACTTCATACATCATCTTAAAAGACTGAGCGTACATATTAACGCTTGATAGCAGATTACTGACGAGCCGCATCAACTGTGGCTCGCATTCACCATTTCTTGCATTCCCCAGAGGCTGCTGAGCAGCTAGTTCCGTGTCCAGAATACATTTGCTCGTATTGGCGCTGTTCCCCGTCTCAGGAATAAAGGGAACCTAGCCTATGGTAGATCTGTTCGTGAATTCGGTAGCAATATAAACCACGTCCAGGCGGCGTTTCAACTTGCGCACCCATAGAAGCCATCGTTAGGACAGGGTTGAAGCTTCTTATGTTCTGCAGAAAAATCCTCTGATAACGCCGTAGATCCTCACTTGCCTCAGGGCCACTAACGTGTAGCCGTCGCAGGTCTTCAGGGAAGTTTTCAAAAAAATTGAAGGTGAATCTCCCCAGATTTCAACACTCCCGAAAACGGCCTGGGTGATTGACTTTGACCTCGTACAAAAAGTGCAATGCACCACAGTCTGTACATCGTTGATCAAGTCCTCCCAGATAATTTGTCGTGCTCCGCCGGTAGTTAGCTAAAGCATTTGATTGCAATCGAACAATACTGTCATGTTCGTCCTCCAAGGACCGACGTCGCTTGTGTCTCTTAGCATCCTGTCCAAGCCGCGTGGCTCGCTCCTCGGCACTTTCTAATGCGCGTCTTCTCATAAGGCGTACAGCTTCCGCCTGTGACCTAGCTTCGCGCTGTTCTGAACTCTCCAGTGCGCGTCTTCTTTGCTGAATTTGCGTATTTGACTGTAGTCTCGTCTCCCTTTCAACAACACTTTCGAATTTTCGTCTTCTCCGTTGCCGTTGAGCATTCCCTTGTAGTCTAAACACATGCTCCTCGACACTCTCCGACTCACGTCTTGCTCTTTCTCGCTGTGCATTTCTTTCCAGCCTAGCAGCTCGCTGAATAAGATTCCCCCCTGCTGCTGCCTTTGGGCGTTCTCATGCAGCCGAAGAGCCCGTTCATCATGGTTTTCATGCTGTCGTCTACGATTCTGTATCTGTGCACTTTCGCGCAGCCGAGAAGCACGCTGCTCGGGAGTTTCATTCTGACGTCTATGCTGTTGTCTATAGGCATCCTCCGAAGCGCGCTCTTCGGAGTTCTCATTCTGGCGCCTATTTTGCTGCCTCCGTGCGTTATGCTGCAACCGAGCAGTCCGTTCTTCAGAAGTTTCATGCTGAGGTCTACGCCTTTGCCGCTCGACGTCTCCCTGCATCCTAACAACCCTTTCTTCGGAATTTTTACTTTGTCGCCTTCGTTTTTGGCGAGCAGACTCAACATCCAAGCGGGCAGCCCTTTCTTGTGAGGTCTCTCTTTGTCGCCTTATTCGCAGGCGCTCACTGTCGCTGGAATAGATCCTAGGTCTCCCCCTACGCAACGTTGCTCCATTGCCCTCGATATCCCTGCAAGAATAGGAAAACCTGGTATATGTATTACGCACGTATTCGGCAGAAGAATCGGAGAAACTGGAAGCATTTCGGACACGCATGGGATAATGTGCGGAATGTCATTTAGTCGAAAGCAATATACATTCACAATGAAAATCCCGCCCTTTTTTACTCTGGATTCAGACGAAAGCTGCCTGCGCCATTGATACGCCACTGTTGCCGATTTTTGAGTTAAACGAATTAGATGGTGGAAGAAAAAAGAAATCAAACTGTGGGTACGGAGATCCGAACGAATTCACCCTCGGTGTAGCGCCGCTACTCCCTAAGCCTTGCTAACGCTCACACCCTCTGGCTGACAGACATTCCCTTCAATGGCTTCGTTTTGATAGTGCTGGGATGTAGATAGGTGCATTAGATGATGGAGGACTTGAAGTGGGATTTCCATCTATAGAACTGCTAACATTCACCTCAAAGGAAGCCTTCTTTAACCTTTTGTGATATCAAATCTTTTCGACAATTATCAACTTGGATCACCCACCACCAGTGTCCCCGACCCACTTCACAGAACACCTGTTCGTAATGAACGCTCCAGGATCAATGTGAAAAAACGTAACGGACTCGACGGCTTCACCTTTTAACGCTCCTTATCGAATTTTGTCAATGATTATCAGTGCGGGTCACCCACCATTAATGTTCCCTTTCCACCCCGCACAACATCTATGATGGTCAACGCTCTAGGATCAAGGGAGAAACGGATTTGGCGACATTTGTCCTTTGACGATTCTTATCAAATGTATCAACCGTTATCAATTTGGATTGTCCGCTATTAGTTCCCCGTCTCACCCCTCAAAACATCTACGAGTGTCGGCGCTCAAGGATAAACGCGAAATCGCGAAACAGAGCTCTCTGAGCTCCTTATCAGCCCTTATCAGCTGCTATCAATGGGTCCACAACCGCTGAGGTTCCCTTAGCACCCCCTATATCAATACGAACAGGTGTCTCGAGAGGAACAAGCGGGTTTTCGTCAAAATCTAGGAGGTTGTGATCAATTTCCATTTTGACGCAAGTCCTAGAGGAACGTGTTCGCTGCGGAAATCATCTCATCATCGTGTTCATTGACTTCGCTTCCGCATTCGACAGCGTCAACTGGATGGCTCTTTGAGGAACGCTTTCCGCGGAAGGCATCTCCGGAAAGCTAATTCGATTACTACTCAACACATATGAAGACTCGCGTAGCAGAGCTCGCATAAAAGGAGATTTGTCGGGAGATTTTGTAGTCAACACTGGTGCTCTTCAAGTATGCGAGTTGTCACTTATACTCTTCAATACCGTCATTGACGCCATTATAAAATCCGCTCAGGTGAATCAAACCGGCATACAGTTTGGAGAAGGACAATTTATCACGGATCTCATGTATGCCGATGAAGTCGCTATTTTGGCCAATGACGATACTGAATCTTGTGAGATAGTGTACAGAATTGAAAGAGTGCTAGACCGCATGGTTCAGTCATCAATACCGATGAAACGGAGGTCCTCACATCTGGTGGAAGTGCTGCGCGGATGTGTCTGTACTTGAGCGGAAATGTTCTTGAGCAAGTTCCACATTTCAAGTATCTGGGCTCGATTGTTGAGGAGAAGAAAGTAGCGTCATCAACAGAAGTTGGGTGCCGGATCGGCTCAGGATCGAAAGTTTTGGTACACTTCTTCGGTGTGTATGGAAGAAACACAACATAACGATACACTTGAAAATGAAAATCTTCCGCTCCCTAGTGCTACCAATACTTCTTTACGGCTCTGAAACTTGGACATCACTGCTATCCGACATCCGTAAATTAGGATCGTTTCAAACGAGATGCCTTAGAAGTATACTCGGTGTCTCGCTTCGCGACAGACTGAGAAACGAAGTGGTAAGACAACGATGCTGTCGCCAAACAACTGTCGAAATGGAAATTTAACAACGACGGCTCCGTTTGTTTGGCCATGTTTGCAGAATGCAGCTGGAGCCATATTCTTATAAGAGCTTATGGAGAACTCGGCCACATGACTGGAAGATGCAGCGAAGAGCACCGAAGAAGACATGGTTGAAACAGATAAAGATCTTTCTAGATCTATCTATTGCAAACTCAGTATCCAGCAAGCAAAGATGGTAGCTATGGACAGATTGCAGTGGATGAGAACTGTGAAAACCTTGTGCACTCCAGTGGCACCATCAGCGGCGTTCAATGCGAGCTAAGGAGGATAAGTAAGTAAGTATATCACTTGTAAAGTTCAAAGTCGCAGCTCTACTGCGACCCGAGTTATGAATTTCGTGACAAACAGGCGGACACACACACCCCACACACAGACAGACAAAGGATTTTATATAGTAGGTTTTATTTGAGACATTCCCAAAAAAGTCTGTATACCAGGATAGGGTATCGTTGGGACAGGATCCTGTGCCGTGCGAGCTAGGGTACCCTTATGTAGTTAGGTCCTGAAGCGATAACCATGTCCATCCTCAGAATAGAGCAGGAAACGCTCTAGGACCAAACCGCTGTGGCATCTCTGTGTAAATCGTAGTCATCGGGCCGCTAGGCACAAGTCGTGCTGCTTATTTTTGCCCTGGACATACGCTTTTCTTCGACACGGTCTGCACACCTTAAACGGTGCGTTACGCATTCAATTTTGTATTGTAGGATCTCTCAATAGCAAGGAATCTAGCCAATGAGTTGACCAGTGATCATCTATTCGTTACCCGTTTGGACATGCCTAATGTTTTTAGGCAATTTGGAGGAGTTGAAAAGCATTCTGCCAGGCGAGATTCAGTCAGCCTGAGTTTTTGTGTGAATTAAAGGCACAGTTCACAATTGCATGAGTATCTTGGTTTCATCAGTAGGCAGATAGCCCCTTTCACAGTTGCAAAGCGTGTGCCAAATCGCGGCGCGAGGGTGAGTAATTAACGCGTAAAGAACATGTGAATAAGATGGCCGTCACCGTCTCAAGATGGCCCACACCAATCTTTGATTCTGACAGCGGGTAAGCGGTGGCTTTTACCTAGGCCGCGATAAGATATGATGGAAAACTCCCACTGTAAAAACAATCTCGTCATATGCACTACTGCAGCAATTCTACAGCTCGGAGGCGCGCTTTCTCGCCGGAATTTCGCCACAGATAATCTTCTTACACCTATGGTTTCCATGTAAGTGATTTCTTTCAGAGGTATCTTAATTACCACATTACGCCTTATGCTGTCTTCGAAAAAAAAAGCTTTTTCAGCTTCAAAAAAGCTGATAAAGCGTTTTTTATTCTCGAAGTCCTCAAGATTATCGCAAGAAATTGTTTTTTGCCCTTTGGGTGAGGCCAGTAATAATTACAGGTTAATTTGTGAAAAATTCTATCTACTTATAATGATGAAGGAGATGGGATTATCATACGACATGGAACAAAGCGACTACAGTTATCATAATACTGATAACACATACGAAATATTACGTAGGGTAGGTAAGGAATCTATAATAAATAAGCACACTGATTTTTGCGTAGATAGTAAGTTCAGAGTGAGTAACGAAAAAGATCTACTCATCATTCATGCTCTACCAAATTTACATAAGAACCCGTTTGAATTTAGATTTATAACGGGAGCTTATTATAGTAGTATCAAACAGCACAGGAATTAAATAGTATTTTTACGCATATAAAAAACATTTTTAAATTATATTTATGCAAAATAGAAATAAAACAATTAATCACATTGGTCTATAAGTGATATTAACATTAGTAATGAGTTGAAATATACCAGCAACAATCTTAAATTGTTTTCCGCTGATTTTTCGGATATGTTCACCAGTTTGATGCATAGTACTGTGCTGAAAAATATTGAGGAATTCCTAAAAAAGTGTTCCAGTAATGCAAATAAGCAATTTATCACTACAAATGATTATTGAGTTTTTCATACCGATGGGGAAGATGATACTATTAATAGGTATAGACTATATAATGCTCAAGATCTGCTATATTTGATAGATTATTTGCCTAATAGAAGTTATTGTTTGTTTGGCAGCAACATCTATAAGCATACATTAGGTGTCCCACAAGGTGGTATTTTCAGTCCACTTTTAGCAGATTTTACACTCACCGTAATAGAATTTAACTACTCCTTAACCCAGAAAAACCAATTAAATAACATATTCGTACTCTACAGACACATGGACGACCTGCTTATAGTACATATCTACAACGAAGAAGAAATTGACGATGTGTCAAAACAGGTATACCGAAATGAAGTAGAACTCAAAAAGACACATAAAAACCTGATGAGTTGTAGTTACTCAGATCTTGCCATTAACATTGTTAACAATGAAATAGTTCTTAAGCATTGTCTTGTCCCGAAGCCTCATGTTGATCTGAATGTGTATAAGGCAATGTGAGACTTCCAAAATTTATTCCAAAAGACTCAAAACAGCTTTTACAAAACCGATTGCAAAAATTGGTTGCAAAAGATATTTTAGCCTTGTAGGCAATGAAATAGTTAATAAACGGATGACTTTGATTTCGAAGTTATCGAATTTCCTCAAAGTGACACAAATATACCATATATTAATAAAGGGTCTGTTATATATACAGAAACACTCAGAATTGCATACACCTGTTCACTTTATGAAAGTTTTCTCGATAAAATTATAGAAATGAAAAATGCTTTGCCACAAAATGGTTTTGAAGAAGAATTTATTATTGCTAATATTGTAAAATGTGTATACAATAATAAGTTTATTGGTTACAAATATAAATGTTCAACAACAATGAGGCTCCAAAATATTTATTCAAAAAACTCAAAAGACCCCTCAAAAGTCTCGAAAGTTTTTGAATATTTTTGCGATATTTCCAATAACTTTCGAGACTTTTGAGTGGTCTTTTGAATTTTTTGAATAAATATTTTGCAGCCTCAATTGCTGTTCTTAAACATTGACAATCATGAGACTCCGGAACTATCGCACACCCTTGCTCACAAACACGTAAAGACATGAAGCCATGGCCAGCAACGTACCAATAAACCTCCAACAACTACAAGTTCTACATGGCAGAAACTGTGCCGGACAAGAAAAGAGCCAGACACGCATCAGTGGAATCCCGCTCACTGGACTACTGTCTCACACTACAACGGTGTTTCAGAAAATTCATGAATCTTGCACATACATAGCGTTGTCGTGGTACGTCGGTCTCATGTCCCCATGCTTGGATCACTCCGGTAAGCTCGGTTTTGTGCGGAAGTGCCAAGGTGCGCGGGGCTGGAAGGTGCAATCGTAGTGAGAGGGGCATCTTATCAAAAGTATGTTTGAAATAAGCTGGTGATGCCAACTTTTTTTTGCAGCTCCTCTGTCGTCATCTCCGATGTAAACAAGCATTGAACATCGCAGTCAGAAATTTTCTCAAACGCGGTGTGAACTGAATATTCGACCCACCATTTTCGCAGTTGATCGTGATCGTACCGCTTATATCAGACACATCGACGACCATAATTGTGGTAGCATCCTTGGATGATCCATCTATTATATGGAATGGCTTTGTGTGCCCGTCCGTTTGTTGGTTTGCCGGTCTCTTTGTCGCTACGTCTATGGATATGCGGATGCAATGATATATGCGTAAACGAGATGTTTGTCGGGGGAGCAATGCAGTAAGGCTAGAACGTTCGAAGTTGTGGGAAAGTGAAGACACGTAAGCGATCGCAAGCTTTCTAAAAAGTCATAGTCAGCTCAATCACTCACTGTCTTATGTGTGAACCAGTTGGGCTATCGCACAGTATTTCGCGAATAACACAATAGAATCATGTGATGGGGAGATGATCGATGTTGACTTTTTGCTGAGCATCTACTTTCTTCATATAGGTCATAGATATTAACCGATATCGAAGATATCACCGTTGAGGAAGGTCATCATTTTTCAGGGACCACAAGATTTATCGATACCTTTTGTTACAATGGTATCAATGTTCACGATTAACATGGGTCAACCTACTAATCACACAACCCTTCGGTCACTATTGGGATTTCAGATAGTTAAAGGATTGACAGTTTTGGATTCGACTGCATCAATTGGTATCAAGTAGCCCACTTGCCGAGCATGCGTTTCCTACATATTGGTGGTAATCCATATGCCAGTTATCGATGCTTATCGTTTTTGTAAACATGCACCACTATTTGGAATTTTACATAGTCTAGCGGCCGATACCCAGTATTGTTGCTGGTATCGAATGAGAGAATGAATCGCCTGTTTTGGTATCACAGATCTAGATCGTATCTTGATTATCCATGTAGATCGCAGTATACAGACATACACCATTATTTGGAAAAGGCAATTAGCGGTCGATACATCGGCAGCAGATATCAGAACATAAATAAAATAGGTCCACTCGATGGCACTGAGCATCAGACGCATTTATTATAGCAGTCGTATAGTAGTAGTAATCGGTGTACCGGATTTTATCCCTTTCCCACATCCAGATGGCTCTTTCAGCTCCCGTGAGCCGTTATCAGTTTCGAAAATTCAACATTAAGGTCTCCGTATCCTGCAATACCTGTGAGTGTGAGCATTCCACTGTTAGTCAGAGGAGCGAAACGGATTTAGCGACATTCGTCTTTCGAGGCTCTTTATCAAATCGTATCAAACGTTATCAATTTGGATCACCCACCACTGATGTTCCCGTCCCACCCCTGGAAGCACGTATGTGTGAGCGCTCTAGAATTGAGCCGAAAGGCGAAACAGATTTGGCGATATCAGCCTTTCGAGGCTTCTTATCAGCCCTTAGCAGCTGCTATCACTTTCGGTCCACTCACCACCCCCTATATCATTTGTGAAATTCAGGATCTCCCCTTTGCTGCGACGCGAAATATGATTCTCCGGTCAAACACACACACCAACAGACACACTTAGGCGATTATATTGGGTTGGGGAATAAGTTCCCGTGGTTTTTTTAGCCCCGTATTTCACATTGTTTCCATCATCTTTCGGTACTTTTCGATTCCTTCGACTACCTAATATTTATGAGGTTTGGAATCGAAGTAAGCTGAAGGCAAAAATTGGCACTCTCGACACCTCGTCTTCCTAGTCTACCATCGAGATCAAAAATGCATGTGTAAATGATTTCAATAGAGCTCTACAGAACGGTAGTACTTTTTATTCAAATCGCTCAACTTTTTGCGTTTTTAAGAGTCACAAATGCGATACATTGCAAAAGTGTGCACTTTCGTTACCTCCCCTTCCTCGCCTATCGTCGAGATTGGAGAGGATGTGCATACATGCATTCGATAGAGCTTTTTTTGCCCTATAAGATGATGCCACCCATCTGTTAAATCCTGTCATATTTTAGCATGTAAGGATAAGTTTCCACCCTTCTTTCAACTCAAAATTGCGTTATGAAAATGAATTTTATGGCAAAGTGTTCTTTACTATTTGATAGGGCTCTTTTCGCTCTACAAGAGAGTGCTTATGATTTTTGTTCAAATTATTTTTTGCTATTTTTTAGATCATTTTAATGGAGTGCCAAATCAACGAAATCGAGCATGATCGACACGAAAATGCGCGATTTCGTCGATTTGGCACTCCTTTAAAATGATCTAAAAAATAGCAAAAAATAATTTGAACAAAAATCATAAGCACTATCTTGTAGAGCGAAAAGAGCCCTATCAAAAAGTAAAGAACACTTTGCCAAAAAAAAATTCATTTTCATTACGCAATTTTGAGTTGAAAAAAGGGTGGAAACTTATTCTTACATGCTAAAATATGACAGAATTTAACAGATGGGTGGCATCATCTTAAAGCGCAAAAAAGCTCTATCGAATGCATGCCTGGATATTCTCTTCGATCTCGATGATGGGCGAGGAAGAGAAGATAATAAAAGTGCACACTTTTGTGAGTACTGCCTTTGTGAACCTTAAAAACAGCAAAAATTTGAGCGATTTGTATAAAAGTAGTACCATCCTGTAGAGCTGGAAAAGCTCTATCGAAAACATATATACATGCATTTTTCGACCTCGATTGTAGACTAGGAAGATGAGGTGTCGAGAGTGCCAATTTTTGCCTTCAGCTTACTTCGTTCCCAAACCTCATAAAAATTAGGTAGCCAAAGGAAACGAAAAATAGATAGTAGCATTTTATAGAGAAAAAAAGCTCTATCGAAAACATATATAAGCTTCACCGAAAGATGATGGAAACAATGTGAAAAACGGGGTTAAAAAAACCGGGGGAACCTATTCCCCAACCCAATATAAAGTGGGATGGCTGGAACGGGTGACGGGACACAGCATTGAAGGCACAGTTCACGACAATTTTCGTGCCTCATCACGTCCCATCAAAGCTTAAAGGGTGATAAAGAACACAAGTGTGAAGATAAGGCAAAGAAATCTTCCGAAACCTTGAAAGTGAGGAATTTCTGACCCTTGGCTTCGATGAGTTTGCAGCTTGAAAGTAATCATTTAGACAAGTTTCAGTGTGATAATATCGTCCGATAAGGTTGTTTCTACAACGGGAGTTTTTCCTATCATTTCTTATCGCAGCCGATATTGTGCCTCTCATACACGCAGAAGCCACCGATTACCCGCTGGCTAAATCGAAGATGGGTTTGGGCCATCTTGAGGCGGTGGCCGCCATCTTATTTACATGTTCTTTACGCGTTGAAGGAATCGTCCAAAAAAATCGAGTTTCTTTGTTATTCATATCTTTATGTTGTATTAGCCTAATGAGAGCCGCATGCAAAGTTACACGCGAAAAAAAGAGAATCCGGCTAAAACACCTCCTCAAACTCTCTACCGGACGAGCGGGGCCTCCGAGCCGATGCCCCGTCCCGGCGGTTGGAAACGGAGAGTGGGACTTTCATATTTTTGATTTTTGATAGCTGCTGATTTTCGCCGCAGCCCGAGATGCGAAAGTTGCTACAAGGATGCTGAGTTATGGGCAAAAGCTTCGGTGTCTGACGGGACTCGAACCCGCACTCCATGCTTTCCGGGCATATGTGCTAATCCATTACACTACCGACACCCCTTTTACCTTAACTC